>JAHWFP010061591.1:7248-49317 GCA_023313725.1 Lithobius niger
CCCCCCCCCGGACGCTCCTCCCACCATCAGATCAAAATCAAACGTATAAACGAAGAAAATTCTGGTTACTTATTAAGAACACTACCTTAGTTTCTTTCACAGCGACAGGAAAAACTTGAGGTCACATCAGTGGAGCCTAATTGTTACTGTGAAAGTTGCAAAATCATCTTTTTTTCGCAGCTGGATTAAAAATATTCCAAAAAAAAATGGTGTAGGAAACAGTTAAGAACGTTGGGTGTGAGAAAGAGAATTGTAAGTGTTATTTTTACTTTTATTCTTTTTTTTTTTGGAGGGGGGGAGCACAAAAGTCGCATTTTTCGATTCGCCCCCCTGGGTAAAATTGACGCCCCACTGCCGCCTCCCCAGTAAAGTGATTCTAGCGTCGTTCCTGGCGCGATGACAGTATATGTTAACGACTCTGGTGTCCGGGTGTAATCTAGACACACGCTACTGTGTCGCGCCAAGTTAGGCTACAAACATCACAACAAACATCACATCAATTCAATTGTCGAGGTTGTAAACCATTGTAGTGCGACGCCATAGCATCAGTGTCTTATATCTTAAAGCGTAGTTGGGCACAATTCAGGTACTTAGGGAAAAATAATAATTTGGTACAAAAGCTTAAATTGCGTTGAAATCGAGAGCAATGACCCACCTGACAAAAATTAACTCGTGTAGGAATGCCAGCTAAGCTGCTTTTAATGCAAAATCTGACCCTCAATAACGTTGAAAATGTGTTACTACTAGCTACTAGCTAGCTAGTCCGCTCATCCCCATGTTAAATCCGATAGGGTGATTATTCATCGATACCGAGATAACGGGAAGGCTTCCAGCTATGAAATTGGATGAATGGGTGCAGTACAATACGAACTGTGTACTTTTTATGGTTTGAAGCCTTGGGGCGTAACGAGGATGACGTGGGAGGGCGCGTAAGTACGAAAACAGTGCTATAACCATTGTTAGTATTGTCGGCATCGTCTCTCATTGGACGGCCAAAGTTCGGACAATGACAACGTTTATATTGACGTGCGTGCCTAGACACACACTAGTGTATCACGATAAATCTAAATAATGTTGCAAAGAAATTGGATTCACGTCCAATTCAGTAAAAATAAACCAGCTGTAAAAAACCAAGCAAAACAAACAATGCCAAAAACTGGTAAAGAGGCCACCAAGTTGAGAGTGGTTCGGCCCTTCAAAGGAGTAATATCAACACACCAAAACTAAAAAAAAAACAAATTACAACAAAATTAAAACCAAACCAAAAACCTATAAAGAGGTGACTAAGTTGAGAATGGTTCGGCCTATAGGCAAAAGGTACATAGCAAGGTGTTGAAAACCGATTTCTTGTTAACATGGCACTTTATTACAAATCTGCACGGTAGTGGAGTTGAGTCTAATGCACAATTAAAAAAAAAGGAGTGATATCATATCAAAAACAAAAACTGGTAAAAGGAGCCGCCAAGTTCCGAATGGTTCGGCCCTTCAAAGGAGTGATATCAACACACCAAAACATTCGCCAACTTAATGGCACCGTATAATACTTTGGACGTTAAATGAAAACTTGAACATTGCTACCGAAAGTAGCTATGTTCTAGTTTTCATGTAATCTTCGAATTATTAAGCGGTGCGATTAACTTGGCGAATGTGTGTTGATATCACTCTTTTGGAGGGCCGAACCATTCGGAACTTGGCGGCCCCTGTTACCAGTTTTGGTTTTTAATATGATCCTAGCCACTCCACTCCTTCTCCTTCCATTTCGTTTACAGTTGTCGATCGTTGCATTGTATATTTCTGTACGGTCGTTTTCCTGTTGGAGAGGTGTGAGTTGTAAATAGCGAGTTGTGAGTCGAGTATTGTACATTTGTGTTTGGATTTTTAGTGGGGGGCGCATGGCCTTGGGTGACGGCTCCCTGTAATAAAAATTCAATTTCAAATTCTGCAACAAAGTTTTAGTCGTATGGATATGCCATTGTCGGCGGTTGGACTTTAGACTTACGTGAATAAGCTAAAAAAAAAAAATGCGTGTCTTCTAACAGCAGACAACTTTAAACCAAACGACGATAGGTTGTTAATTTCGAGGCCCCCAATTTATGTCCATGAACCTAAATCGTCAAAACAGCCATGCACCTAATAAAAAGACTTAAAGCGTTGTTACCAAATGAACGACAATTGCTTGCAACAATTTCGCGATGCGGGGTACCGAGGTGAATTGCCTCAAAGGATTGCTTTCTCAGTGATGAGGTTTTTTTTTTTTGCCTTTAGTCAAACACACGTATGCGACTTCTCTGGGCCGCACCAAAATATCCGTGGAAATAACCCGACTTTTCCGGGGAGGGAGGGATGAGAAAAGGAGACGAAGAGGGGGAGGAAGGGGGAGATCGCATTATTTGCATATTGAATACGGGCATCAAGCAAAAGGGAATGAATGCGCATGTGTGTATTGGGGGAACGAGGGCATGTGTGGGGAGCAATTCACGTGTTTGGTCTTTGGTGTTACAAATTTAACACAAAAGACCAAACACCTGAGATGCTGGCGGGAAAGGAGAGATATTCAGATCCCACTCTAGGTACTGCGCGTGGGGTGAAGTGGGGTGCGGGAGCCCGGGAGGAGACGAGGGGGTGGTTGAGGGGGGGCGGGCTGCGCAACATGCACACGGGTACAGCTAGTAACAACTAATAGCTGACTCGTCTATGTGCAAAATCGGAAAGAAATCGGAATCGGAATTTTTCCAGTCGCAGATGTAGGTCATCCTGAGGTAGTAAGATTTCTATCTACATCTAACAGTGGGAGTAATTATTATTAAACTATGGTGTGGGTTCGTATCAACACTGAATGTTAGGCGCCATTCCTAGTTGGAACATTACGAGCTGATGCTGCATAGAATGCTATCTGTAGTACCAACCAATTAACAAGTTGGATTTGTGAATGAACCGAACAATATTCAGAATCTAACAGGAACCTTATCTGCACTGACGTAAGGGAGCGTCCACCAATTATGTTACACCTGGACGGTGGAGGGGTTTGAGCAAATGTTATATCATCTGTTATATGATGGGGGAGTGGGGGAGTATGACGAAGTGTTACGTAACACAAAATTTCGCAAAATTACTTTTCACTAAACCGGTATTACCAAGAAGGGCAAGGGGGCGAGGGAGATTCCAAATTACTAGAAAAAAGTATTACATAATTTGTGAACGCTCCCTAATTGTTCGTTGGGAGAATTTGGTTACAGTATGGAAAAGAGAATGTGTTTTTTAATCAGCAAAATAGCATTGTTTCAGTTAGCACGTGACGGCTTGTTTCTAAATAACTATTTCAGTTACACTAAAATAATCTTGAAAAGGCACATGTCCACCTACGAAGCTACGATTTGAGCCTATTCCCATGATTTTTAGTGGTGTAGTTTGACCTGTAGAGAGGACAGACGAAATGTACATCCCCAGAAGAAGAAGCAGAACAAGAACACGAAGTTGTCTATTTGGTCCCTGGATCTCCGATTTGGCTGGACCGAATTGTAATTTTTTTAGCCAGGCCTTGACTAGTCGTGGCTCGATTCCGAATTTGGTTTTAAAACGTGCTTTT
This sequence comes from Lithobius niger, assembly GCA_023313725.1. Taxonomy (NCBI): domain Eukaryota; kingdom Metazoa; phylum Arthropoda; class Chilopoda; order Lithobiomorpha; family Lithobiidae; genus Lithobius; species Lithobius niger. The sequence goes on from JAHWFP010061591.1 coordinate 10,835, forward strand.
TTGACCGAGTTATGAGCTCTCAAAGTTGAAATTATAACACAGAGACTCTACGCTGACCCTCAACACCCTAAAACACTAGATTCAATTCTAAATACTCCTAAATGGCCATCATACATAAAAAATGGGCACCATACAATCAAAGGACTGTCAATTCGGTTTCGATTACTGCTCCTTACACACCTGTACATAACTGTAATCAACTCATACGACCAGCCATTTTGTCTTTAAAGTGTTTTCGTTTTCAGTTTCTTAGTTTATTGATGGAGCCACTCACTAAAAACAAAAACAAAACAAACAAAAAAAACACCAAAATGGCTTCCATTACATTAGATTTCGGTTCCTGGTTCTTACACCTATACTGAGCCACAATCGACTCGTCCAACCAGAAAATTGGTCTTTGAAAATGGTTTCAGTTTCGATTTCTCGATTCCTTAATGGAGCAATTCACCAAGATGCAAACCAACAATTTTATGTTATTGTGTACATATTTAACCAAATGAAGTTTCCATCTGATTTAAAGGAGCTAAACATACTAAAGGAAATAAATAAGTACTCCTTATAATGGTTTAACAAAGGTTTATGGGTGCACGGGTAGCTGCACCGATAGGCATGTCACATTCGATAGGCATCTTGGTCCCAGCTGTATATCTCTAGCTTCTTACAGACCCGAGTTCGATCCTGGTGAAGGGAAGTGTATATGGATGGGTTTTTCTCCAGAAGTTTCCCGCTATTTCACGAGGGTGGCTTATGGAATCACTTCCAGTATGCCGTAACTTCAAGTGTTGAGGGGGGGGAAAGGGCACGAGGGAGTGGGGTTCGGCCATATCGTATATCCTCCAGGTCATCAGGGTGTGACTTTTTCAACATGGCAAGAAGAATAACTTCCGGTCTACGTGTGACCTATGATGTCACTTCTGGTCATATGACATCACTTCTGGCGTGGATGACGGAAGATTGGCTGGGGGTGTCTCTCTCCGAATGTTGCGTTTTATAAAAGAGAGGCTTGGCGTCTCATCGTTTGAGCACCGCATGAATACCAAGTACCATACATACATTGAAAGGCGTTAAACCAGCCGGAAGTCGTATCGTAGAACAATTTTTTTTTTTTTTTTGTAATCACTATTATCATCACTGGAACTCTCGCTGAACGTTTTTATTGTTAATTTGTTTCACGTTCTAAGTCATTATTTGTACCAAGATTTTGGTATTTATGTCCCCAACTTGTACAGTAGTGTGTGATGCGTATCCCGTAGTGGTCGGGACATCATTGTTGCATACCATACCAAATGGCATAGATAGGCCAATTGTGTTTGTATCACAAGTGCTGAGCAAAGCTGAACTTGACTATGTATGCCCAGTTCAATACTAAAGCACTCTTGATTGTCTTTGGATTAAACAATAATTTCAGTATCTTTTGGGAAGGAAGTTCATATTGCAAACAGATGCGAAAGCTTTGCCTTGGGTGATTGGTAAGATTGCGTCACAGCCACTATCGTGCACAATTAAAACCGCGCTACGTTTCGGGAGGATAACCTCCCGTCTTCAGGTAAAAATAAACACTAAAACATTAAAAAAAATTCATGGCAGTATCTGCCGAGTCACCAAGTCTATAAAACAAACCATTCAGGCATGGTCAAGGACTAAAACTTTAACATTTAAAAAATATTTAACATACCAATTGATACACCATGTTTCTAGATGGGCGCACAAAAGTAGAGTGCTCTATTAAAAAAAATTCACACATGTCAGCAAGGTTCACATAATATATATATATTTTTTTTGGGGAGGGGGGGTGGGCGGCATATTCGAATGAGATCTATTCTATCCGAATGTGAACAAACAAATATTCGAATGTGCATGTACCACGGGGTATGGTCCTGTCAGCAGAGCCCCTGGTAAGACCACTTCTTAAGACAAGGGTATGTGCAACTGAATAGGCCGAAAACCCTGATGGTCCACCCTGATGGTCCTGCTTTTCCGTGCTAAAGTTTTCATTTGAAAAACATGCACCTCTAATAAAATTCTGAATTTCCAAAATTAAAAAAAATTGGATCATTTTGTGGTAATCTTCGTAGTGAGGTCAGGTCAACCATTTTGAATTTTGAGGTCGCATGAGAAGTTTTAATGACTCTCACATCGGCCATATATTTTACTGTGGGGTTTGGCACCCGCACCTTAAAAATAGCTCCAATTTTACAACTTTTATGAATGAATGTTCTTGGCCTTATTAATTGCTACCTTACAAAAAAAAATTGTAACAGGCATCAGCAACAATACCCTTCACATCACTTCCTACTCTTCTAACTCCAGCTCTTCTACTTCGGTTTTACCGCTTGTATTATGTTAATGATACATGTCACCTTCGTATGTACCCTAAGGTTATAAAAATATTGAATATTACGTTTTCACATAAGATTTTTATTCAAAGAAGGTAGGCAGTTTTACATGCGACCACTACCTCACCATCAAGTGTTCGTATCCACGATAAAAATCGTTTTTTTTTTCTTTTATGTAAAGGTTGCGATCTAGGGGTGTGGGGAGATCCGTATAACAAAGATCAGTAACTTTACTCATCAAAAATTTGTTTTTTGTCTGCCAAAGAACAACAGTACCCTTGGTTGGTGGCGTTGGTTGTTTGCGGGAATGGACTCAAGGGCAAGGCCAATTAGGATGCGTGATTTCGTGGCAAGCTGTCTGCATTCACAAATTGTATTGTATGAATAAAAGAAAGTCATTTTCATTTTCAACCCATTTGTTAGCCACTAGGTGTGGTAGGTGTGGTTAAATAAACTTACTTTGATGAAGCATGGACATACACTTGACAGACAAAAACTACGCGCTGATTATACCCATCCAGACGGCGGGTATCTAAGAATTTGTTCACAGCACCATCACGCTGTCATTGAAGGCAAGGAGAAAAAGGTTGTTCACCAAAATTAAAAGATCAGGGTTTCCCCAAGATGGCAAGAAAACAAGGGGGAAGCAGGATGGCAAACTGGAAATAAGCAGTTGTTCACAGTGTCTGTTGTAGAAATTCGGTGTCACCATGCTGTCACTGCAAGCAGAAGGCAAAGGGGGGAGAAGGGTAAACGGTGATGAGGGAGACGTGCTGATTGAGTCAGTGAAGCAAACAAAAATCAGTGTTTGAAATTGTGATTAAAGAAACTTACTTTGATGAACCATGAACGGCATCGGACGGCTCTTTCTAGGAAAAAAATGCTACCAAAGATTGTTAATTTTTGTTACTGGCTAGCTAGATAGCTAGTTACTGGTGCCCAGGAAGTCATCTTAATTTCCATAGACTTTAACGCCCGTACCACAGCTGTGTTTAGGAATGCTTAAGCAAAGATTTAAGTCAGAGTTGCTTCTTAAGTAATAGTTTGGTACCACTATCTGTTACTTGAGCAATGAATTCATTTCCTTTGCTTAGGCAATGACTTAAGTTATCGTCTCCTACCACTGCTGTCTCAAAACCTCTACCTGAAAGCTAAGTAATGCCTGGATCTGAGTAAATGGTCAAGTCCTGTCATGAGAAGACTTAAGTAACCGTTTTTGCCGATGGAGGCAGTAAACTTTCCGTATAAAAATATATATGGCTGAAACTTCGTTGCTGCACTTGTGCCACTTACCCCAGCACGCACGCTGATTTTTGCAGTGATCGAAGCACTTTTCATTTTTCCTGTTTTGTCGACTGTACAAGGAGAAGCCAACTTCGAGGCAGGGATCCAAGCAACGTTATTTCCTATAGCGCTGACCTAAGGGGTCACTCTGGTTGGGGGATACACTAGAACGTCCTAGGAAAACGAGATGCATCTACCCACGAAGTTTCAAGTCGATTATACTAGTGGTCGTGCTCTAACGCTCGAAATATTATTTTCGTTTGCCCATCACAATGTTATTTGCCAGTAATTCTTGAGAGTCTGGAGTCTGGACTTTTCATCCAGAAATGCCACAGGAGCCGTTTATTTTCGCTGATTTCTTTTTTGAAAACGTTAACAGACTACAGTTCTGATTGCGCATGCCTATAAACGACAGTTATTTTCCGGCAGTTCTGACTGAGGAGAATTCAGAATGGAACACGAAACCGGGTTAGGCTATAGAATGCTCTCGGAGATGAGATGCGTACATACTGAGTTTGAAGTTCTCAACTATTCCCCACTACACCTTCCTTTCCTTTCCACTCTTCTTTTATTCTTTCCTTTCTCTTATTAGCAGTACCGTGGGGGTGGTTCATGATCCGAAACAGGGAATCTGTAACCCTCACCGGTCATTGTCGTGTGCAGGTGTGCGAAATCAGAACTGCAGTCTGTTGACCTTTTCAAAAAAGAAATTAATGAAAATAAAAAGCTCCTGCCGGCAGTTCGGGACGAAAAGTCCGAACACCAGCCTCGTAAGTCGGTGTTACTGGCAACGTTGCGTGAGCAAACAAAAATAGTACTTTGAGCGTTAGAGCATGACCACTAGTATAATGACTTGAAACTTGGTGGGCAAACGTCATTGCTGCTGGTAAACAACAATCTCATGGTGTCTGTTTTTATTTTTGATTGGATAATTATTTCCTAATATATTTCGCTTGTGGGGATGCATCTTTTGAGATCAGACCATATCAGAGATCAGACCACATCAGAATTCATGACAGCCAATGAAAATACTGAAACAAACTAAACAATGAGGAAACAGCCAATAAAAACGGCTCAAATTAAATAAAGGGGGTAGCAATGGAAGGGGGCAAGCGGCTGACAATGCAAACGGATGTGCCCTGTGACAATCAGTAACGAACGAAATATTTGCTGAATATGCTGACTATTACAGCCGAGCTGAAAGTTGGTTGAGTAACAATCACCTTCGGGTTAATATCACGCTTGGTATCAAAACGAAAAAAACGGAAATTCGGCCACACTGACAATAAGAGTGGCGTCCTCCATTGAAAACACTATTTACTACCCTAACAAAACAAAACACCATTGATTCCAAGGGAGAGGGAGAGGGATGGAGAGCATTCAGACCACACAATGGGGGGGCCGCAGGAGGTGTGGTGTGGGAGAGGCCCGGGGGGGGGGGGGTAGGGGGCGGACAGACCATTTTCCTTTCATGATGCCTAGTAAAATGTTTCGCTCACGAATGCGGGAACCAGGAGACCAGCGTGGGGATATCGGTATAGTTTATTATTATTATTATGCTAACAATTGTTATGATTTTCTTATTCTATGATGAATTGATAATTTTGTATTTTATCTGGGTGTAGCGGGTGACCCATCTGGGTCTGAGCTCCTGGAAAAAATTAACAACCGCGTGTGGCTGCATTTTGTTGGGGCGTGCTGGCAGCTGAACTACGGAGGCTCACAGCCACCGTTTCCAGGTATGGTTACATGATAAACCACAAGCACTACTTCGGAGTGTTACTTGACCAAGTAATGCTCAGTTTGATAGCAGTGGCACAACAATTACTCAAGTCATACACAGTTCAAGTCCTACTTGCCCAAGTAATTTCTTGAGCATTACTTATGTTGGAAGCTGTGGTATGGGCGTAAGAAGCCGATTGTGAACTGTTTATGGAAAATCATAATTTTTTTTAGTTTGTGTTCTTTTTTCTCCGAAGCTATTGCTCAGAAGTTACAATGTGTACTAGACTTAAATGTTTGAATGACTATGTGGTTTCTGTCAATGTTGACTGGGTATGTGACGTTAAGTAAATTTCTTTAACAATTTCATATTTTTTATGCAAAACTTATCACTAGAATTGTTTAGTCAAAATCTTTATGATAACGTAGGTTAACACCACAAAAACCCAGAACTCTAGCTGTTACTGTTTCTGAGAAAAAGGAACACGAATATGCGATTTTTCTCCATAGAGTACCTATGGCATCTTTGTTAATAGTAACTATTTTTAAATTATTTTGCAGGCCATTATACACATTCAGAAAAAGAAGTTTATAATCATAAGAAGACGACTAATGTTATATTCATAAGTAACACAGAGAGGATAACTTCGTTATGAAAAAAAGACTGAATACCATTCGTATGGATTGAACAAACTGAATTTTATGTATACACCAAAAGTAAGATCTTTAAAAAATCACATCACTGCGACCTTCAGCAGCAGGGTTTTTTTTTCAGACTGTAACCTTTACTAGTAAGTCTAGTACAAGTCTAATACAAAATCCACCAGCTTGTGAGTTTGTGATAAGTGCATGGAGTTCTTTTCCTAAGGAAGCTTTTTTGGTATCATCCACTGTTAAAAATTCCAGACGGCACTAGACAAAAATAAGGCCTAACTATTTGTCAACATTTCCAACACACAAAAAAATCTTTCTTCTGATTCAGACTTGGCTGTATTTGTGTTAAACTATATTAAACTGACTAAAACTAACCTAACTGTAAAATGATGTGTTAATTTAGCAAGGCACAGATCAATTGCAGCCAATAACGCAGAACTTCAGCTAAGCACAATGGAGAAAAAATTTAAATGCGAATTGTGTGAGTCAGTATTCACAGCATCTGGTAGTCTACGCGATCACAAGCGCATTCATACTGGAGAAAGGCCATATAAATGTGCTGAATGTGATGCAGCATTTAAGCAGAAATCAACTTTGACGATGCACTTGCGAATACACACCGGTGAAAAACCATACAAATGTAACGAATGTAGCAAATCATATAACCAAACTTCCGCTCTTCGAAGCCATATATTGCGTGAGCATTTACAGAAAAAACCGTACGAATGTACGAAATGTGATGGAGACTTTATTTCAAAAACAGAGCTAAAAATCCATAACCGAACGCACACAGGAGAAAAGCCACCCAAAAAACTGTACAAGTGTAATGATTGTGGGTATGCATGTTCTTCAACTACAATTTTGAAAGACCATAAGCATATGCACACAGGAGAAAAGCCATACAAATGTGATGAGTGTGAAAGACTATTCACTTCACGTAGCGGCTGCAGTAGACATTACGAAGTTCGTCATCAGGAAAAAGCTTTCATGTGTAAGATTTGTCAGCGTGGACCTTACACCAGATGGTCATTAAAAATACATATGAAGGAATGTCACATAGCACCAAGGCAGTACAAATGTGAAACTTGTCAAATGCCTTTTCAGAAAGAATCCCAACGCAACAATCATCGCTTACGAGTTCACATCCAAAAACATGCATTTGAATGTGACGAATGTGAAAAGACGTGTTTTGACATATCTGAATTGCAGAGTCACAAGCGAGCAAAGCATTCTTTAGAGTGACCTTATGCGTGTAAATTTTGTGGTGTGTCTTACTCAGAGAAATCTCAACTGACACAACATATGAGACGACAGTTAAATAGAACATATCGGACAATTCCTCATTGGAAGTATTGGAAGACAGTTAAGTAGAACATGTCACAGAGTCCTGCATTCATAGCATTCATTAATCGACCCAGATAAGTCTCGACTGACTCAAACATATTAGACGACAGTTAAGAAAAACATATCACAGAATTCTACATCCATAGGCCATAGAATTCATTGTATGATATTGAACAAGGGGGCATAAGTTTTTCCATAGTTGCAGGAAAGAAGAAAACCACGAGAATGATGTAAATACTCTTTATAATTTTCACATTTTAGGGTAGAGGAATTCCTGAAGTGAGGGAAGTGGGTGTGAAAATTTTATCCTCTGAATAAGTTTATTTTGCCTTTCATGACATTAATAACAATTTTTGTCGTTAACATGCCTACAACGTGCTGCTGATTGTCATCGTCCCCTCTCCCTAGCTCCCGTTCTAGCATGATTGTTTGTGTAAAAAACGGAGGGAGAAATGAACACAAAAATACTTAAGCTGTTGTATTTGCTAAAAGTGGAACATGTCAACGTTATGTTCGAATCTGCGCTTTGCTAAAGCATTATTTTTCCAAACAGTTTTTCATTCATCCATATAACAATGTTTTAGCGACAATATATTACACATACTCTGTCCATATGTATATATATATGGTATTTACATATATGGCCTCCACTACTGTAAAATTTTGCAAAATTCAGCATAGTCAGTCCGAAAAAAGATATCAACTGTAGGAAAATTTTGGCCTAACAACAAAAACGGCAGTAAAGGGTAATGAAAGGAAAGCAATTTTTATTTTGCTTTAATAAAAATTTCCATCAGGACATTGTGAGGGACCATATCCGGCTCGCCTTTTAGCTTTCATAGTATTGAGGATCACATTAAATCATGTTAAGAGGTGTTACATGCAACATTTTTGCTGGTCTAATATGTTCTTGTGCACTATTTATTTTATCTAGATTGGTCGCTTCCTTCCTGAGAAATTATAAATGGTAACTCAGCAGGTCCTGACCAGCATTTGCACTTATTAGCGGAGCGAGCGAGCGAAGCGTAGCCTATAACGGACACCAAATTGCAAAATGTTGGTCCGTTGGTCTGTTGGTCCGTTGGTTGCACCTTTTTAGTCTGGGTGGAGCCCAAACGAAAGATCGGATTGGAATGAAATTTGGTACAACGCTTGATACCTCAAACAGTATTGCTGAGCCAAAAATTGACGTAAATCGAACAATTATTACGGGAGAAATAACAAATTTTCGAATTTATTTCTAACACTCACCATTGTAAATTTAGAATCATGAATAGTTAAGGAATTCCGACGAAGCATACATGATGCTAATTGTAGTCAAGTGAACTTTAAAAAACATGGCAAATTAAATTTTGGTTGCTTCTTTCTAGCTAATAATCTTTTTCGACGTAACTCAATGAAATAGTATCATTTGATCGTATCATTTAATCACTACAGGAACAAACGCAACCATAAAAAACAACAGGATCCCATTAACGACACACGTAAGTTTCATTTGAAAAGAGAATGCTTGGAGATTATTCAATTCAACGAATCAACATGGCAACGAAAGTGGCGTATACACTAAAGATGGGAATCCCGAATATGAAACCTGAAATCGTCGTATCAAGGCCAAGCGGTATTATAAAAGTATAGGTCACAGCAGACGAAACACGAAAGCACGAAACAATAATATGCCTTCCTCTCTCAGTTTATGCTGGTTGCCATGGTAACGTGCAGCTCGAAACCAAAAACCGCGTTGCATCGCATGAAGGATTAGGCCTAATCTCGAACCGTTGTTGTACGCTGCTACTCACGAAATTAAAACGGCGGTAAATATTAGGCCTAAACGCTAAAAATTAGGCCTAAAACCTAAAACTAGGTCTAAAAGCTAACACATTTTTAACCTAAATTGTGATGGTTATTTCTTTTAGATTATATAATAGCGATCACTGTTGCAGTGTGTGATAGAGGTGTGTGGCTCGACATTTTCGTTGGTGGCGGTGTCAAGTCTTATACCAAAGCAGTACTGTGAACCATTTGAATCGTCTAACTATTGTTAAAAACTATCGTACTGATGATTGTTTGGCTTGCAGTTAAACGCCTATCAACGCCACCACTATTTACTCAATAAATCTAAATGTAACGCCTTGTTATTAATATTTTAACATGCGGACTACATTTTGCACAGCAGTTCCTGTAAACAATGTAAGAAGTATTGCCAGCGACGGCTCAAACAGCGGTGGCTAAACGTGCTGTTTTATTTTTACTCGCGGGCATAGCCCACATCTTTAGTGTTGGCTGTGAAAAGAGGCTAATACCTAAACAAAACCTAAACGCTGAAGCAGACGAAAGCTTGTTAACGTAACTTTGACACGTAGCATATCCTATATTTAAAAAAAAGGCTAAAATAAGAAAAAGGCCAACACAGAGCAGCAGTACGTCACACCAAAAAGGCAAACAGCCCAACTTAGCCCATTAAGTATTGCACCCATATTTTTTACAAATGTGGTAACGTCATTAAAAAAAAACTAAATATAAGTTTGAAATGAAGATCCGTTCGCTCCGCTTACAATAGGCCCAAAGCCTGTTTCTTAGTTTTAAATGCTATGAATTAAAAGTTAAATATGAGGATTAAATTTTAGACCAAAACTGTACTGATGGTGTCAAGGTGTCAGTGGCATTATTGCCCTTGGTACTTTTTCAGTAGTGAATAAATTGATGTTGTTGCTGTTGTTGCTTATTATTATTATTATTATTATTTTTATTATTATTATTCGGTCGGAACTGATGAAGCACTTAAAATGATAAATGATTGGCGGAGCGAGCGAAGCGAGCGAAGCATAGCCTATAACGGACACCAAATTTCAAAATGTTGGTTGGTTGGTCCGTTGGTCAGTTGGTCCGTTGGTTGCACTTTTTTAGTCTGGGTGGAGCCCAAACGAAAGGTGGATTGAAATGAAATTTCGCACAACGCTTTATACCCCCAAAAGTATTGCTGAGCCAAAATTCCAAAAGTATTGCTTAGCCAAAATCGAACAATTATTACTGTAGAAATTTTAAAATTTTCGAATTTATGTCTAACACTCACCATTTTAAATTTGGAGTCGTGAATAGTTAAGGAATTCCGACGAAGCATACACCATGCTAATGGTAGTCAAGTGAACTTTAAAAAACACGGCAAATTAAATTTTGGTTGCTTCCTTCTAGCTAATAATCTTTTTCGACATAACTCAGCGAAATAATAACATTTGATGCTTGCATTTAACCACTACAGTAACAAACGCAACCATAAAAACAAAAGGATTCCATTAATGACACACGTTAGTTTCATTTGAAAAAAGAATGCTTTGAAGATTATGCAATTCAACATGGCAACGAAAGTAGTGTCTACACTAGCATTGGGAATCCCGAATATGAAACCTGAAATCGTGGTATCAAGGCCAAGCGGTATTATAAAACGATTTTGACATCAGACAAAACACGAACACGAAACAATAATACGCCTGCCTCTCTCAATTCCTGGTTGCCACGGTAACGTGAACTCGAAACCAAAACCGTGTTGCATCGCATGAAGGAATGGGCTTAATCTCGAACCACTGTTGTAAGCTGCTACTAACGAACGTAAATCGGAGATAAAAATTTGGCCTAAACGCTAAAAATTTGACCTAAAACCGAAAACTAGGTCTAAAAGCTAACACATTTTAAACCTACATTGTGATGGTTATTTCTTTCAGATTATATAATAGAGATCGCTGTTGCAGTCATAGAGTTAGGAAATAATATATTATCTTGCATTGCGTGATAGAGGTGTGCCAGCTCAACAATTTCGTTGGTGGCGATGTCAAATATTATACCAAAGCAGTATTGTGAACCTTTTGAAAATTCTGACTATTGTTAAAAACTATCGTACTGATGATTTTTTGGCTTGCAGTTAAACTCCTTTTACGTGCTGTTTTATTTTTACTCGCGGTGATGGCCCACGTCTTCAGTGTTGGCAGCGAAAAGGAGGCTACAAATAACTAAACAAAAACTAAATGATGGAGCAAACGCAAGCTTATTAACGTAAATTTGACACCTAACAGGCTTACATTAAAAAAAAAGGCTAAAATAAGAAAAAGGCCAGCAAAGAACAGCAGTACGTCACACCAAAAGGCAAACAGCTTATCAAAGCCCATTAAGTATTGCACCCAGATTTTAAGAATTATTAACAAATGTGGTATCGTCATTAAAATAAAAACCAAATAAAAGTTTGAAATGAAGATCCGTTCGCTCCACCTACAATAGGCCCAAAGACTGTTTCCTTGTATTGTGACTAAAGCACTTAATCAGGGAAAGTATGTTGGTGCAATTCTTATTGACTTGCAGAAGGCTTTCGATTACGCTAGATTCAAAAATTGTATCAAATAAATTAAACAAAATTGGCCTGAGAGGAAAAATCCACAACATAATAATTAGTTATTTAAGTGACAAGAAATTTTGTGTTAGAATAAATAATGAATTAAGTGAATTAAAGGATATTACTTATGGAGTTCCTCAGGGATCCATTCTTGGTCCTCTGTTGTTTTTTATATATATTAATGATATTGAAGATGTTATAGAAAATTCCTTCCTCATTATGTATGCAGATGATATAATTTTAACATCTGTCAATTTTAAATACTCATCCATGATGGAAATGCTTCAAGATGACTTTGACGCAACAATGGAATGGTTTATTTCAAATGAATTATTTGTAAGTGGAGAAAAGATTATTTTATGAACATACAAACTTCTCATATGGAAAAAACAAATAAACATATCTTAATTCATGATATAAAATGTTCTAAAGAAGGGTCTTGCAAATGTCGTGAAATGTCAATTTGTACATCAGCAAAATATTTAGGAATTACTATTGATAACAGATGGAAGTTTAACTATCACATCGAAAATTTAATTACACGATTTCGGCAATTGATACCAACATTATATACTGTAAGAGAATATTTGAATGTTCATAACAAAAAGTTATTATAAGGGCTTGGATAGAGTCAATCTTGATATATGGCTATGCTGTGTATGGCTTCACATCTCCAAATTAGGTCAATAGTTTACAAAAGATTCAAAATAAAATTATTAAAGTTTTGTTTGAATATAATATGACAGACACAACTAAACAGATTTATAGACAACATAAAATCCTTAATTTTGTACAATTGATAGATTATATTACTATTCAACAAAATTACTTTGATTACATATTTAATAAGTATGAACCATAAAAAACAAAATTACTAAAAAATACGAAACGTAATTTTGCTGTGCCTAATTGTAGGTACAATTATGGACAAAGAATTAGAGAATTCACCATTCCCCACATTTTTAACAAACTGCCAGATGAACTTAGAATTAACATTTTGGAGCCTACCATAATGTTTCGCGGATGTCCGCCGGTCCTGACAGTATTAGCGTCTTACAAAAAAATCACAACTCTGTTAGTTTTTCACCAATTAACACAATTTTTTTTAGATAGTAGATGAAAGTGCACAGTATTTGGAAAGTTAAATGAAAATTTTTGAAAAATATTATTTCTTTTTGTAAAAAAATAAGGAAAAAAACGAAATATTTGTGTTTCGACAAAAGTACGACGAACGCATACCAGTGACAAACAAAGCTGCTCAATATTAAAAAAACACTCTAAATTAGCCATAATAATATTTGTTCACTGTAATAACTCTGGCACTGAATTCGAGCCTCTCTGGGGCCTGTTCCAGTTTCAGTTTCAATTTCGTCTGACAACGCCATGTTGATTTTCACTTCAAAAAAGACGCTCCATCTAGAACCTTAAAAACAGAAATTTTACTGCATGGTGCTGGCATCTAGCGATTGAAAAGTGAACTAATATGTCCAACAAAGACTTGGGCTGAGACACAGCAGACGTACCGCCCTCCACAGTTTTGTATAGCAAATCAAAAATGTGAAACGTACCAGTACGTCCTTCGGCACTCAGTAACAATTAATGAAAATCGTACTATTACGTCCTTCGGATCCAAAGTGTTAAAACTTCTTATACTGAAATGAAAAATTCTGTTAAATGTTGGCTTTTGTCATTTCCAAATTAAAGTGTCACTATATTGGCTAGTAATTAAGTGAGTTTTCTTCAGTTTATAGTATTTTAATTGTATATATGTTTAGTTTTATTGTAACTTACACTTCTTACCTGTATATAGCTTCATTTTAAAATTGCATGTTATTGATTACATTTTTTAATAATTTTATAAAGTTGGCCTTTTATTTTATGCAAATATAATTTTAAGTACAGTTTTGGTAAAAAAAAACGCCTTCGTTATATGGAAGAATTTGCAAGATTAATGTATGTGACACTGAACGAAAATGTTGATGTCCCGAAAACTACTGGACAGAATTGAATAAAACAAAAACTTGGTAGCTTATTATGACATCAGTTGTATTCCTATACGTGTTACATGTAATGGTAAGTCTCCAAATATAATTGGCTGAGCGAGCAACACGAGTTGATAACTAATAATATATCTCATTAATTACTGGAGAGAATTGAATAAAACAAAAATTGGATTAATCGTTATGATGTATGTTATATTTCTATACATATAACATGCAATATTCAGCAGAAAAGTATAATATGCAATTCAGACTTTGTTTCATGAAAATCCTTCCACTTGTTTTCGAGATGTCATCAGATATTATTAAATTTTTCTCGCTCGTCAATTATTTTCAGTCAATTAACGTAGTAGTTTATTTAATTAACTTTATTTAATAAGGATAGAAATACAGTAGACAATCTAATAAGCAGTTCAGTCTTTGTTTCATGAAAATCCGTCCAGTAGTTTTCGAGATAACTGAATTCCTCCATGGTTGTTATTACGACCCTCGATATAATGAAAAAGGGCGTCTTTTTTCACCGGAACTGTACATTTGCTAAATTTATCTGTTTCTGTTACATATTATTCTTGGTATGTGTTTATGAACTGAGCTTGTCAAACCCTTAGATTTGTAACTTTAGTGCTGTAGGTTTTAACCTTTGGTTGTACATACGGTTGTTTGGCACATACAAGCTCGTATGAGCTTCGCGCTGTTTCGAAATAAAAATTAATTTAATTTTCCCTCTTAATTTACAGTGTAAATAATAATTAAAAATTTTTTTAATTTTAAAATTGGCGTTTAATAGCGATTTATTCATAATAATTAATTAAACGCCAATTTTAAAATAAAATTAAAAAAAAATTATTATTATTATTATTATTATAACAATGAATTACTTTGATATGTGTAAATATTACACTGATGAGAAAACAAGTACAGATTTATTATTCCAAAGTGGTATAATAAATGTGGTACAAGAGGAGGAAATTACATCTTACCAAAAATTTTTAGAATTACCAATGAATTATTGGTATTTAATAATAAAAATTAATTAAAATTAAAATTAAAGCAATTTTTGTTAAACGAAATAATTTGAAATGTGTATTCTTTTTTAGAACCTGAATGTTGAAATGGAATCAATTGTCTGTATTATGTGTATTATTTATTTTGTGTCCTTTTATTGTCTGCTCATGCAAGTTTTTAGTCTTCTTTACAGCCGTACCGGCTGAGAAGACTATTGCAACGACTTTGTTAGTCTGACCGTTGCCTTCTTCAACTTCGCAACAGTACCAGATATTAACGATCACTGTTTACAACGTTAGATTCAGTGTCAAAGGTTAGTTAAAAAAGAGGGCAAATTAAGACACCGTTACTTCTTTATAGCTAATAGACTTCTCTGATGTAACTAAATTAAATAATAACATTTGATCATTGAACTGAAATACCAAGGATAACACTGCAGCCATAAAAACAAAAGCTTCGTTTAAAATAGTCTCGTCGCATTGTTGCGTGAATGAATGGGCTTACAATCGAACCATAAAATTAGGCCTAAAAATGAAAAATACGGCAACGTCAAGTTGCTACGAGTGGCTCCTGGTTTCATCAACAGCGTCTCTCCGGTCACTTCCCTACTACCACTGATCTATATAGGCTACGTTGCATGTTACGTTTAACACTGTAACTGTTTGCCTGAAGGAGCACCGTGTTGCAAAAATAAACAGGCGTACTGTACAAATCAAATCTTCGTTAGCTGCTACTTGCGAAATTAAAACTCCAGGTAAGAATTAGGCGTAAAAGTTGACAAATACGCCTAAAATCTAAAAAAAAAGCTTAAAAGCTAACACATTTTTAATCGGCATTTCTGATGGTTACTGTATTTAGGTTATATAATAGAGACAGCTGTTGCAATGCGAAATAGAGGCGTGCACCTCACCATCGGTAGTGACAGAACTGTACAGAAGACTGGATACGACTAGGTTGTTCTAGCCGCTTGTTTAAACTTGGAGTAATTTCTATGCAATAACTTATTATTATTATTCTTAATAATATTAGAAATAGGTCTGAAGAACATTTCACATGATTGAGACAGGCAACTGAGAATCCCAATGGAGGCCCACAATGAAGATGATAATAATTGCCTACCTTTCAATGAAGTATTCTCAAACTTCAGAGAAGCAAAACAAAATTTAGTCATAAACAACGATAAACAAATTCCATAAAGCTGCTGTTCAATATCAGAAGTTGTCGTTAGAACTGGGATACCTTGATTGTGTCTCTGGAGGAATCCGACATTTGTTTGGACGTAATAGGACTTGTGTGACCAAATGAATGTTTAGTTCCTTCGATTTTTAGTTTTAGTGTACGTAGACATAACTGTAAGGTAGGGTCTTTGTTGATAGTTTTAAAATTAAGGATATTAATAAGTTAAGTATTAAAATTGATACCAATGATGTACTGGATACAAGTTTTAAAAAACCACTTTTTTAACCTAATTGTAATCTACAGAAAACCATCTTCAAGAATAGTTAATTTTTTTTAATTAAAAGCAAAAATGTAAATGTTATCATGAGTGGTGATTTGAATTTGAATTTGCTTAAATAGCCACAAGATATTTCAGGAAAATAAGACATAGACCACTACTAAAACTTGTTGGCATCTTTTGGTTTTCTTCTATAATAAATACTGAAACATGGGACGAAATTAGTAATGGTAAGTTGGTTAAATCATATATTCATCATTATTTTACATGTTTAAATTAATTAGCAATAAATGGTAAGTAGTAAAAATCAAGTCAGCAAATCATTACTTCACACTTCTAGAATCTAGAATTATGGTATCTACGATAATTTTAAACATACAATTAGTCCTGCTAATGAGTTCAAGCTTTACCATACAGAAATTTGCAAACAACTACGTACTTTTAACTGAGAGATTCTGAAAGGATTAAAGATCTTAAAAAAATGTATGAAAATATAAAGAATATTACCATTATTTACAAAAAAATAAGAGTTCTAATAAAACTTGCTAGGAAGACAAAAACAAAACCACCTGGAAATCGGCCGACCTTACTTGGCACAGACAGCTTAAAGAAGTTTAATCTATCTTTGAATCATTTCTTCAACATGGAAGGCACTGAATGAGAATTTGTTACCGAGCCTGCCAAATTTGTCTCTGACAATGACATTTTGACCGGTTTCCTGACTTATTCATACCTCCTGAATCAAAATCAAAGCTGACGCTAAATATTTTGCTAGGCCAGACCTAGGCTGTGAGAGGCAAGATTGAAGCCAAACTTGGTCGTTTGGTGTTGGAGGGCATTCTAAAACCCATTGAGTGTCTTGCATTGGTCACTCACATTGTGCTTTATAGCATTACAGTCAACCCAGAGCTGTAGATCGAACAAGTTCGCACTCTTTGACTCTAGCCTCCAAATGGGGCTGGATGATGCCATAAAACCTGTGTTCAACTTTAACACGTGTAGACGGCTATACCAGTAGCAAAGAGTCCTGCTTGGGCTGGCTAGTACTCTTGGAATGTTCCAGAAATGAACGGAAAACGCCCTTACTGGAATTCCAAAGTGCAAATCCTGCTATGACGATTTCTTAGTATTGGTAAGGGCAAGGGACACAATGTCACGTTATACCGAGGTTTTCATATTGATAAAGATGGTATGCGTAACCTCCCTGAAGTTTTAGTTGCTATCAGATTAGCACCGTAACGTAAAAATGTAACTGAATCTAAATCTTTATTAAGTTTTGTTAACCAGTACTCCAGATTTGTGCCACATTTGGCAACAAGTTTGGTGTCTCTTACCAAGTAACTGAGTTCTTAAACACCTTTACTCTGGACAAAACAGTGTTCAGAGGCAGTGGCCAATGCTAAAAGTACTTTTCTTGACTCTAAGGCATTAACACATTGCAACCCCCAACTGAAACTAGTTTGTGACGCATCCTTTAAGGCTTATGATGATGCTGATGCAACCTATACCAGACCGAACGCATTATCGATAGTGTTCGGGATAAAGCGTCATCAAGGGCCATCAATATCAGGTAAAGTTTCACACTGCAAACTAATCAAAAGGCCTTACACGGGATATATGGTAATAAAGGTATACCTGATATGGCAGCTGCTCAGATACAGCATTGGGTGCTATTTCTAAATACTCATGACTTTGAGTTACCTCACATCCAGGGTAGTGTTAATAGTACACCAATTTTTGTGTGTCGAATGGCATTGTCTTGTGAACTGCTTCCTCTAAAAGTTACTGGTTCTGCACTTATAAACTTAGAACTGTTACCTGTTCTAAGTGACCAATTCGAAAAGCATCCCTGAAAGACAGTGTTTTGTCAAACGTTTACGGTCACTCGAATGTTGGTTGACCACTTAAAATTGCTGACGAGAATTTGAAATCATATTTTCAAATGAGCAACGTGTTATCGTTAGATAGACATGTCATTTTCTGGGGTCATAGGTTTATAATCCTCAAAGTTTTACGTCCCCATGTCCTGACTGAATTTCATTTGATGCATTAAGGTCTTGTTAACCTAAAAGTACTTGCACCTATTCTTCTGTGGGGTTGGTCTAAGCTTGTAGGCTCTTAAAGTGTAGCGCTCACGGATCATATATGCAAACTCAAAGGTTCTCTAAACTCACTGCAACCATAATAACGATGCTTCATCTGAGTTAGTTAGCATCGAATTGACAAGCACATCGTCGCTTCATTTTAGACCCCACACCATCCACTTCCACACCCATGCGAAATGTACTTCATTGTTGTTCTTATTAGTTCCCCAGGGTAGTAATGGTCTAAATAATTTTTTAGCAACGTAATATTACTTAAAACCCAATGACGTTCCTTTGAATAATTTGTCATGCCAATCCAGTAACCCATTACCGAGGGTACAAGGACGTTCCTAGCGCCACTTTAAAACGATTTAAACTATTTCCAGTAGAACACACATCCCTTTAGGTTGACGTGAACTACTTCAACTAGAACTCACGTCACTTTAGGAGAGAAATGGATATAGGTTCATTGACGCTGGAATGAGTTAGAATGACTACGCAAACACGGAAATTACTGTGACGTCGGTGTAACCAATGCTAGCTAATTCCCTTCAATAAAACCCACTCTATTCCATATCATTATTCAACTAGGTGGGACTTCTACTTCGGCTTAAAGAAGTTACAAGTTCCTGCTTCGTGATGCTTCTGTGCACTAAATTTTAACCAATCGCAGCTAATCAAGAGCTATGGCGACGCAAGAAATCAATATTAGGTGGCTGCACGGGATGGTAGTTCTTAAAAGCACTTCAACTCTTTATGTCGTTGTAGTGAGGTGGTGGTTTGAGATAAAGTGGATTTTTTAAAAGTGGTTTTAGGTGGATACATAAACAGCCATAAAGCACTTTAAGCACTAAATCGATGTCACTTACATTGACTTCAGTTAAAGCAACGTAAGAACCTCCGTGTATCTTGGTTCAAAAGGTAGCGAAACAAGTTTAATTTAACCTTAAAAATTATCGGTTGTCTGAATCAACAATTTATAAAATCTCCCAGTATGCTTAAAGAGCAAATTGCTTTGCATTTTACTTGCGTTGTAACCTTTTGATCACCTACACAGCAACTGGACACAAACATAGTGTCCAGTTGAAAGAGTTGAAAGGATCATTTAGGAAATGGTCTTATATATATCAGCTTAGAGAAGTCCCAAACAAGTGCCAGTATTTAAGTACCTTTAATGGTACATAGTTTGAACTTTTATGGTTAGATGCAATGGTTTACAACAAGCGACCCAGTTCCAGCCCTACAAAAGAGTCCTTATGAGGCAAGACATTAAAAGCCTATTTTGATAATCCTACCTCTAAGGTTAAACATAATATAATACTTTAGGTTCAACAATACACTTCTCTGCAATTTTTTAGCAGGCGTAAGTCTGCAATTGGTTATCAGTTGTGCCAATTCGTTTTGACTGCTTATTACCAGTGATACAAAGCTAAGCTTGCGGCAAGATTTCACACTTAATAAAGATTCAGCGTGGGGTATGGCTGAACCGCACCACGACAACCTCGAGCATGGCCGCGTCCCTTGCATCATTTGATTGGACAAGTAATATATGCCAGTGCTTGGCTGATGCCTATAGACATTTCTTTTACCGTCTCCTCTTCCCCCTACCCTCGCACCCTACTTGGCCGTTCACTATTGTTAAAGTTTTGAGAGCCTGAAGTGCATTTTGTGGCCCGATGAGACATTGATTGCATATCAGATATAGTAAATACAGTGAACCATGCCACAGAACGTAGAAGGCCATCGAAATGCACGGGATGCATCGTGGAACGTAGTAATGTTTGTGCTGAAAATTGTGGCCCAGTTTGGCACGCGGTCTCTAAATAAAACGTTGTACCATTAAATGTATTAAAATGATGGTACTTGTTTTGGACTTCTGTAGGCTGAAATGTTAAACCCTTTCCTAAAGGATCCTTCCAACTGGCCACATTCTTTTTGTGTCCAGTTTTCGTGCCGGTGAGCCAAGGGTTGTATGTGTATTTAATCTGCTGTGTCTGCATTCGTGTTAGTAGTATTATGGGGAGCACCATGTATGTCCCCTCATAAGACCCCTTGTTGTCCCCTATAGGACCTCTCATAGGTCCCCTTGTAACACAGGCTCTGTGTACAAATGAACACAGTGAACCCCCTCTCTCGGTCCGCCCGTGCTTTTCACTCCACAAATGAATGCACAAACTAACTCATGAACTATTTAAAGGAGGGTGTTCAATGATGATGAGTGTTTAAGAGTCTACCATATTCTTTTAACTGATCGCCGGATCATTAGTCTTGCAGCAAATGAAAGAACACTTCATGCTGTATTCTCAAAGAAACTAGCATGAATTACCAGAAAACATGGTATGTTCCTGGACCATCACGGACAATGTGTATTTTCTTAAGGGTATTTTCTTTATATTCTGCCGTGGCGTCATCTAGTGGCTTTAATATCGTTAATTTTTACAGCTTGCTTCCAGGTGCACGAGGACGTACCAAATTTTTAATCAATAATTCAGAAAGCAAGTGGCTTGTTTGCTGTGTTGAAAGGCATTTCTTTGTCCATTCCTTTGCTTACTGCGAAATAGATACCGCTCCATGCGCTAGATGCTCCAAACTTTCGGTTAGTGGCAACCCACCTTTAAGCCGTGTCACTAACAGGTTTCGATTTAGAATTCTTTTCCTAAGCACAAATTGTTGCATCATTAAGTGGCTACCTGTCCACAGTTTGTTCTCTAGGGGTGTAGGACACCAAAAAAAATAATAAATAAAATCTAAAGATACATTACCACCAACAGAAAAATCGTGAAAGTCTACTGTGGCGCTATCTAGGCAGTGACATCATAAGACCGTTAACCATTGACATCATTAGGGTATTAGACCGTTAATCATTGTTAACGGACTAATAGTGAATGGCGCCATGGTAACTTCTTTTAAGTTGTCCTTTGTTGAACCCTCATCTTTAACCTTATGTCGAATATCCAATTTAAAAATCGAGTCATTCTGACAATCTACAGCATTAAAACCATATGGTGTGCGTCCGCACGTGTTCCTGCCACTGCTCCTCCGCAACTAAGGCACATACGGTAAACTAATCAGAAAGAAATTTGGTTGCAAACGAAACCGTAAAAAGGACAACGTATCTTGTATCCTACTTATTAATAGCAAAATATAAATCTCATAACTGTTTGGCTTCAACTGGCAGGGTACACGGAAAAATGGGACCTGTTGGTTTTATAAGACTGTCGAACAGTCACGTTGTGTCGATTCGGTGGGAACAGCTAGCAATATCCACATATAGGATACCTTTTTTTTTAGAAAAAGTTTCGTTACAGCCACACAAGTAAACAAACAAATGGGAGTTTTGAATGATGAGGATGAAATGCTGACGTGCTAAGGAATGTGATTAACAATTGCAATTAGCTTGCTTCCAGATAATCAGTACATGGATTTTGTGATGCTCTGAAAAGCAAAGAAATTGATGAAGCATGGATCGACGCCAATAGAGTGGGCGAAGCAACCAATATGATTAATTTTGACTATTGAGATCGCATGGGAAATATTAATACTCCTCAACATTCTAGCCGTAATTTTTAGTATGGGGTTTGACACCCACACCTTGAAAAGAGGACCATTTTTACAATTTTTGTTTTACCATTTTACTGCTACCAAATTTTGGTGGCCTTGAAAGCCATCTCTAACAAGGGACCCAATGTAAGTTTTTTTTTTCTAGGAGGTGATCTGATACAGCAAGAAAACCTCAGATAACTTTCTTCAACAAAAATCATTGGAATATTACAGTCTTGAATCTGTCCACATCGTATGGGTTGTGAAGTTAATGCAAACATTTTTTGATCGGTTTATTAAATACCTCTGGGTCCATACTATCAGAATTTTTCTGAAGTTCAGTACGCCTAATTCTATGCTTTTTGCCAAACTTCTGATACTGTTTACAGAAAATCATAATTTTTTTAGTTTGTGTTCTTTTTTCTCCAAAGCTAATGTTAAGATTTTTTTTAAGTTATGTTATGGTAAAACTGTTAAATGTTTTATGTTATGATGTTTTATGTTATTTTTTATGTTATAATGTTAGGATTTCACCAACGCTAATGTTATTGTAATGCTGTGATCTCTTTGCAAAAGTGATCACATAATAGTTATGTTTGATATGTACCACATTTAAAATGATTGAATGATTTTGTGGTTTCAGTGATGGTTTTACTGGTTATGTGACATTAATTAAATTGCTATAACAATTTTATATTTTTTTTGCTAAACTTATTACCAGAATAATTATTGCATAGTTCTGGTACAAAATCTTTATGATAACGTAGTCAACACCACAAAAAAATCAAAACTCTAGGTGTTACCGTTTCTGAGAAAAAGGAACACGAATACACGAATCTTCTCCATAGAAAACCAGTTGGCAGCTCTGTTAATAATAACTGTTTTAAATTTAATTTACAGGCCATTACACACATTCAGAGAAAGAAGTTTGTATTCGTAATTAGAAGACGACGAATGCTTTATTCTGAAGTAACACAGAGAAGATAATCTCATATATGAAAAAGAACTGAAAACAATTCGTGTGGACTGAACAAACTGAAATTTGACCTATACAGTCACCAATAGCAAGAGCTTTAAAAAAAATCACATCACTGCGATCTTCAACAGCAAGGTCTTTTCAGCCTGTGCCTTTACTAATCTGCTAGGAAATTCCCTGAAAATCCAAAATCCACCTGTTACTAGAAGGGAGAAAAACTATTTTTTGGTGAGTTTGTGATTAGTGCATGGAGTCCTTCCCCTGACAAAGTGTTTTTTTGGTATCATCCACGGGTCAAATTCTTGACGGCACTGGACAAATATATGGCCTAATTATCCATCAACCTTTCCTACACCCAACAAAACCCTGCTTCTGTTTCAAAATTGACTGTGTTTTTATGAAAATATACTAAACCAACTAAAACTAAATTAACTGTAAAGTGACGTGTTATTTTAGCTAGACATAGAACAATTGCTGTCAATAACGCAGAACTTCGACAGGGCCCAATGGAGAAAAAATTTAAATGTGAATTGTGTGAGGCAGTGTTCACAGCATCCGGTAGTCTGCGTGATCACATTCGCATTCATACTGGAGAAAGGCCATATAAATGTGTAGAATGTGATGCAGCATTTAAGCAAAAATCAACTTTGACAATGCACTTGCGATTACATACCGGTGAAAAACCATATAAATGCAATGAATGTAGCAGATCATTTAACCAAACTTCACTTCTTCGAGCCCATACGTTGCGTACGCACATAAAGGAAAAACCGTATAAGTGCACTGAATGTAATGGTGCTTATATTTCAAAAGCAGAGCTAAACACCCATACTCGAACGCACACAGGAGAAAAACCACCAATACAACTGCACAAGTGCAATGATTGTGGGTATTCATGTACTTCAAGTAAATATTTGAAGCGGCATAAGAGCGTGCACTCAGGAGAAAAGCCATATAAATGTGATGAATGTGAAAGTGCATTCACTACACAAAACGGCTACAAAAGTCATATAATTTGTCATCAGGAAAAACATTTAACGTGTAAGATTTGTCTCCGTAGACCTTACTCTGAAACGTCACTGAAGATACATATAAAGGCCTGTCACATCGCACCACAAACGCATTATGAATGTGAAACTTGTCATGAGCTTTTTAGGAAAAAGCGTTACCTTACGAAACATCGGTTACGAGTTCACATCAAACAAAAACCATTTAAATGCAATGAATGCGAACAAAAGTGTTTTGACAGTTATGAACTGATGATTCACAGGCGAGCGAGACATTCTTTAAAAGGATATTACGTATGTAAATTTTGTCGTCTCTCTTACCCTGATAAATTTCAACTAACACGACATATTAGACGACAGTTAAATAGAACACATCAGACAATTCCCCATTTTTAGCATTCATTAAGTGGGATTTAACCAAGTTATTCCATAGTTGCTATGGGGGCAAAAACCACGGCTATGTACATCAACTTTACAATTTTCACATTTGAAGATTGGGGGATTACCACGTAAAGCAGATACCAACTGGACAATTAGAGGCAACAGCTCTTCCTCTTCTTCTCTCTTTTCGAGTCTCGGTGGTCACTGGAAGGCTTTGACCGACTTGATGTCTTGTTACTGCCACTCAAGACATGTTTCTCTAGTTGCTCACTGCTGACACCAATGGCAGAGAGTGTTGTTTCGACATAAGAGCCATCCCCAGATATGTCACATACTAGTTTCTGTTTCTACAGGGTGTAACAAAAGGTTGTGTCAAAACTTTGGTGACCAGTTCTTTAGGTCAAGCTAACAACACAATTCCTATAAGCATTTAGCCAAAACTTCTTATTCTTAAATTCTCACATGAATTAATAATCCAAATTCATCCCCCCCCCCTCCTCCACGACTATCTCGCGACTGCAAACACAAAATCACAATAGGAAAGTAGTGAACGAAGGCAGTTAAGTGAAGGTACTTAATGAATGCTGTCGAGTTTCAAACTCGGGCTGAAGGAAAAAATATCTCTCATGCCCAAATTTTGTTTTGGGAAGGGGTTAAGCATTAATTGAAAATTTTGTTGGTCAATGTTAATGTCAGCTTGATAACACCTTCAGAGGTTTTAATTCCATGAACTGACGCGTGGTCAAAACCAAAAAAAGACATACATATTGAAATGGGAAAAATTAGGTTTTCGAACAGGTTTGAAACTGCTTGGATCAATGGTGTCAAACTAGCATTAATATTCAGGGAAAAAACTTTGAACGATTATTGCAGCTACAATCCCACCCCCCTCCACGATACACACGAACCAGGACCCTTCGGGAAACAATGATATTTGATTTTAGTATCTATCAGCCCTCGTCTTCATTTCATGGAATTATCCGTGTATTTACAGATATTTATCATCAGGCCGACATTAATGTCGACCACACATTTTCAATTATTGCTTCCATTCTTCCCAGGACACATTTTTAGGCAAAAGAGATGTTTTTCTTTAATCTGACTGGAAAGTCGACACAGTACCTTCAGTTACCTACCTTCATTCACTTCTTTCCTATTGTGAATTTTATGTTTGCAGTCGCCAGACCCTAAAGCGAGGTGGAGGGGGAGATTTTGGGTTGTCATTAATTAATGTGATAAGTTAAGAATAAGACGTTTTTGGCCAAATGTTTATAGAAATTATATTGTTAGTTTGTCCTAAGGAATTGGTCTCCAAAGTTTTGACACGACTTTTTGTTACACCCTGTATGAGGGCGCGAATAGAAGCCGTTCTTGTCCTAAAACTCCCGGGTCAAGATATCTTTGATATAGGATTACTTAATGCCTGATGTTGGGAAGCCATACCTACACATACCTAGAAATCCTTTGGCCCCAATGAGGACTGCTCTTTAGTAATTTTACCTGTGAGGCAGACTGTGTCACATCCGCCCTACATAAACTAAAACCCGTTAGATCATGTGGTCCAGATGGGCTCTCACCATATGTCTTTAAAAACTTGATTCTCAAAATTAGTTACCCTCTGTCAAAACTGTTTACTCTCTTCTTTTCCAAGGGCGACCTCCCAGGAATATGGAAGAAAGCAAATGTGATCCCAGTTTCAAAAAGGGATCACCCTTCTGATCCAAACAGCTACTAACCGATTGCACTTACTTGTGTTGCGTGCAAGGTCATGGAATCCATTTTACGGGACAGAATGATCAAACATTTGGGTGATCACTCCATTATACATCAAGATTGCAGAGAGTTTGAGTTTCTCCCTCTCTGGTCGGCAACCTGCCAGCTCCTTCCGATTCTTGACCACTGGATGTGTGCCCTTGATGAGGGGATTCCATCTGATGTTGTGTACTTCAATTTCAAAAAGGCCTTTGAGTCTGTTGTGTACCTCAAGTTGCTCCTTAAGGTTAGCAGTTGAGGCATTGTGGGTGAGCTGCTGGGTTGGATCAAAGCATTCTTGTCCAACCGGAGTCAGCAAGTATCTATTGAAAAAAAATTCTCCTCCTGGATAAGTGTTCCATGCGGAATGCCCCAGGGTTCGGTCCTTGGTCCCTTATTCTTCATCATCTATTTAAATGATTCAAAGATTGCAAACGAAAAACTTATGGCTTTAAATTCGCTGATGACTTGAAATTGGGGATGGAAATACTTTCCAAACTACTACAAATTTAAAAGGTATCATTCTGGTCTAAGTGCTGGCAGCTGCCGCTGGCTCCATCTGAGTGTCAAACTTTATATGTAGTAGCTGTAATCAAATCACCATGTAGGTTATGAACTTGACTTTACTCTCCTGCCCTCTATTGTGGAGGTATGGACCTTGGTTTGCTTCTAACTTCAAATCATCCTTACATTGCCAGAAGATCTGTACTGCGGTATTTCGAAGTGCAGCGGTTGTAAATATGAGCTTGTCTCGGAAAATTCTGTTATTAAGGTATGGGCATTTAAGACATTCGTTCGCCCACTCCTGGAGTATGCAACCCCTGTCTGATCACCATACCTGGCACGTGACATAGACCAAATCGAAGCAGCGCAGCGGTACTTCACGACGGGCCTCTTTAGACTTAGAATTGTGGACTACCTGACTCGCCTAGCTAGGCTCAGTCTGGAGTTCTGGAGCTTAGAAGAATTAAATTTGATCTTGTCCTTATGTATAAAATTCTTCATCACTTAATTGGGGTTGATCTTCTTTTTTTTGATTTGGTGCCTTGTATTTCCCGTACAAGAGCCCATAATTTTAGACTTTCAGTTCCAGCCTGCCGTCGTAACTTATTTCTGTGAGTGTTGTCCCAATATGGAATGCTTTGAGGGAGGAAACTGTCAATGTCAGTTCTTTACCCATTTTTCTCAAATTGTTGGGCCCTGTACCTCTTCATAGGTTTCTTAAACGTCCGGTTTCAAGATCATCAGTCTGCTTGTTACAACTTTTTGGCTGCATGTGTGACACTCGATAAATACATTCATGTAGCAGTATCAGAGGCCCCAAGCCCTTCAGCTTTCCTTTCACCACTTGGGTAGTGGAATACATTTTGTTTATTATTATTATTATTATTATATGATAGACATTAGTCTATAAGAAGGTTCTGCAGTGATCTTAGTTCATGTTCCTCAAAGATAACTGATGTGTTCAAAGACGATTGACTTTGTACATGCGTTGGAGTTTGTCGTCTTCATTTATTTTCTTGTAACTAAGCATATACTTCAACAAGCATTTGTTGCAATATCTGATCTCAAGTGTGTAAGGGTCATTATTTATGTAATCGATCAGACTGTTGATTCTGTTTCGAATTTTTTGAGGGCCATCATGTGTCTCTTGAATGATGCCAATGCAGTATTGTACGAAATCCGAGACAACTTT
Organism: Lithobius niger; assembly: GCA_023313725.1. Lineage (NCBI taxonomy): Eukaryota > Metazoa > Arthropoda > Chilopoda > Lithobiomorpha > Lithobiidae > Lithobius > Lithobius niger. The sequence continues at coordinate 38,450 of JAHWFP010061591.1, forward strand.
GATTCAGTTACTTCAACAACTCTGGATTAGAACACCACACATGTTTTGTTATTTCTTGTATCAGCCCTTCCACACTCAATCGCAGCCTCTTGGCAGGTGAACATCAACTGAGAGGAAATCTTGAGATGTGCACGAAGACTGAAATTGGCTTTCATTAAACTCGCTTTTTCTGCCTTGTCTTAGCCTGTTCCAGTTTCCTCTTATTCCATAACGTCATCTTGCATGCTTTATGGACACATTGTCCACCAGGACCATTATCTCAGTCTATCGTTGTGTAGACATTGACAAACTTGGTAAGACCACACCATAACATGCCACGTTGACAATGCGATTGGAGCCTTTATTGCAAAGCCGTCCACACTGAAGGACACATATGGAATAGTGAACATTGCCTTGAACGCTCTCAATACTGTGCGTCTGGGTGACATCATATGCACTCGTACACTATAAAGATAAAGCAGTAAAGATAAAGCAGTAAAGATAAAGCAGTAAAGCAGTAAAGATAAAGCAGTAAAGATAAAGCAGTAAAGCAGTAAAGATAAAGCAGTAACCAAGTTAAATTTTCGCAGTTTCTGTAAGTAGAAACGTTAGTTTTTGCTCTACTGGAAGGCAGCCTTCTTGGATATTTGGGTAAAAATGATGTTGTAATGTCAAACTAAGTTCAGATTCGGAGTCTTCATGGTTGATTTACCCCAAAAATTGTTTTTGTACTTCTAGAGAGACTGGCTCAAAACTTACATTTTGGTTCAGGCCTCTGGTGGAAAATGCTGGGATATTTGGGAGGGACATAGTGGCTAGGTTGTTTATAAAAGGCCTGTGGAAGTAAAATCAATCGTCAAACCATCCTAGCCACAAGATGGTCACGGAGTTGAGATTTATGACCTATAAATGGGTCAAAGAAAATTGGAAATCAGACCAATCACAAAAATGATACGTTTTCGATTCACTCATGATTCTCTTTGGAGTGCTACTTATCTATTTCCCTCTTGCAGCAACGATTTGTCATCGCTCACATCAAAGGTCAGAAGAGGAACTAGAACTCACTAAAACAATTGCTGAAACCTCCTAAAAGAGTGGGCAAGAAATTCGACAAATCTGTTGAACCTTTGGGGAGAGAACACCCATGATATCAACTGAAAATCGGTCAGGGTATTGGGCCTCAAATGGAATACCAAGAAACACAATCTCGTACTTCAAGATGCTGGGTTACCTGAAGTCCTTAAGACCATGGACGTCGCAAACACAGCAGTGCTCCAGACTTTTTCTCGAGCCTTTGGTCCTATGGGTTTGCAGGACCTTATATGATATAGGCCAAGGTTCCTTTTCATAACATTTGGAAGGCTGGGCTGCCTTGGAATTAAGAGTTATTTGAGGTGGTGGAAGCAGTGGCATTCTTGGATAGCAGTGCTTGACATTCTTGGAAGCATTCCTATTACAAATTTCAGTTATGAATTTCATGCCTGTTAGCTCAAGTGAGATGGCTTATAGGCAATTCTGGAAGAAAATTACCCTATTCAAATTAATTGGTTGATAATCAAAAACGGAAGGGGCAACCCTTTGTTGTCTAGAATTTACATTGCTGCTTTCCTGAGTTTCTACATTCAGGAAGCATTATTGATGGAAGATGCAAATGCCCTTTTGTTGACAGACTCCATGATTGCACTGCAATGAATTCTAAGTTCCCGAAGTTGCTGGAATCCTTCGGTCACAGAGTTGCGAAGTACAGCATCAACGAAAACCTTTTAAAGACCACTGTAGGACAGAAGCATGCAATCCGGTACAGCTATTGTATCCTTTCGAAGTGGGCTCCATCTAGGCACGGGCTGAGTCTTTTGCATATTGTTACTGATACGTCATTGCTGTGCGAGTACACGAATTTTGTTGTGCGTTTCTTAATGTAGGATCTTTTTGTCATCAATCGGGTAGATTTATTTGAGAGTTTGTTTGAGTTCTGCATTGTTTGATAATTACTGTTTCATTTGTTTCTGTATTTCTTTTTGTTATTTAAGGGGCGGATAATCCTGTTGGGTTCTGCTCCTAAATAAACCAACCAACCAATCTGTAATTGTTAATGATGTTGTTATTGTTGTTGAAGGACCGAACCATTCGGAACTTGGCGGCCCCTTTTACCAGTTTTGGTTTTTGATATGTTGTTGTTACTTGTAATTAGGAAATAAGTTTGGCTCTAAATAATGTACACTCAGTAACGAATATTAAGTTTTATCTATTTCATCAACTCAGCAAGTTACGGTTGTTTTCTGATCGAATATTTTATTAAAGCTAAAGAAAACTGTTGTTCTTTCCTTATACTCACAATTAGTGGTATTAGTCCAACGAAAGTTGATCTAACATTCTTAACACCAAGAACTTCAAATCTATTTTGTTTTACAGATAAAAAGGATGAGGTTAACAATTACATACATACTGCACAGGTAATAGTTATTAAAAAAATTCTTGAAAATACTTTACTAGCTGCAATACCAACTTCGTTTGTAAATACAAATTAATGAACCCAAATTAATTAGGCTACCAACAAGGCCTCAACCCCACTCCCAAGGCCTCAATCCCCCCCCTTCAACAAGTTTAGGAAAAATTGGTGCTTTGCATAGGTTAGATAATGTGACTATACAACTGCTTTGAACAATGGAAAATATGTGGGAGCCATTTTGATAGTTTTACAGAAAGCTTTCGACATAATAAACAGAGATATTATTACAACTAATCTGCTTAACATTGGACTGTGCAGAAAAATCCTAAATATCATAATGAACAGTTTCATTATGATATTTAGCATTTTTTACTATTAAACTGACAGAATGTTCTGTTTAGGAATCAACAATACACATAGCACATCGTATCCGGTTCAATAAGGTGTTCCACAAGGGTCTATACTTGGCATCATCTTATTCCTTCTTTACATGAATGAATTACTGTACAAAAATTGGAATGCTTATTTTAACTTTCAATACATTACTAAGAATACACCGTGAATTTAAAAATATTCAATGTAATACTCAGGTTCGGAATTAATGACATTTGTTTATTAAGAAAAAAAAACGTGCTGTCCTTAGAATACTGACTTCTCACATGAAACCAGAAAATAGTGATATCCTTTTGTATAGACATTACTAATGCAAGGGCGACCTTCTAGACTACTGCATTAAAGTAAATCACGTTTCTGATCGAGCATATCTTTCTTGACTCAGCCATTCATGATAGCTGAAAATTTGTTGCGTATATCAATAATCTTCTAACTCTGATCAAAATGTTAATCTTCTTCTTTGGCATTCTAAAAACTTAATGAGGGATCATGCTTAATCTATATATATTTTGCTTATGATCAGACTTAATGATGGATCATGATCAAACAAAGAAAGCTTCAATAACGCTTCAATAATGCCTGCTAATCAGCTGTATCCTGGAACAATCAGCAAGAGGGTGAGCGGGTTCATTCTTGGTAGGAAAGAAAAAGAGCGAGCAGCCGACAATGACAACGATACACCCTAACAAAAACAAACAATATTGCTTCAATAATGCTGACTATTAGAGCCGAGTTGAATCTGCGGGAATCAGCTAGACCAGCGTATGTTACGCCGGGGAACAACTAGTTATTAGTTACGTATGCTCAGTATGTGGTAATGATACCACCTTAACTGACAGAATATACAAACAAAGCAATAAAATACTGGTTGGTAAACGAGACAGACAAACCATCAGTATTTACGGGGAATAAAATAATGATAAAAACAATTCAATGTTGTAAAAAATAATTATTTTTCGCTTGAACTTAAAGTGAAGAAAAATAGGGAGCATAGCTCATCAGCTGAAGGCTTGATTGCACCTACATGGTGTAACTCCAATGGAAGGATGGGAAAAGTCCAACTACATTTCATCTTTTTACCCATTCGTTTAAAACAAATTAAAACTAAGTTTACAATGAAAAAATTATTAAAAAAAAACTGTTTTAAAAACTCCATGACGTCAGACGGCTGTAGAATTGCATTTTAATAATTCTAACATTGCGTACATTTTTTCTAGTTATCCATTATTTGAATTTGTAATTTGTAATTGTTTATTAATTTTCTTGCATTTTTGGCCTATTGTTGGTGGTCATTAAATTTGCCAATGCCTATGTCATTGTTAATTTTATGTATCTTTGCTCCCTTTCTTTCTGCCCTCTACACGGCCCATGCCAAGGGTACTAGAGACATGGTCGTAGGTGTAGCATTAGTCTTAGTTTTAGGGTTGCCGTCTGTTGTGATGGTTGAGTGTCGTTAGGCTGGATTTGTGTAGCGTGATTTAGCTCAGTCTAAAGTAGGGCTAAGTTGACTAAGTGAATGGTGTATACCCCTATAGGCTCAATAAAGATAACAGTAACAGAACTGACGTGTTTATTACTTATCTCACTCCATCAACGTCTATTGTTGTGTTCTTCCCATATCTTTTGAAGGACGTTTCACAAGTCCTCAAATCTATTTATATATGTGTCACTTGTGTCGAATGATATGTGAAGGTCGGTACATAGGGAAAGCAGTTATTGTGACAACCAATCCAAACGCATCGTATTAATGTGATAGGGCGTGCATGTTCATTCTTTTCATGCCATCAATTGAAAAGGGGAAGTATGTTAATTTTTGCCATGGTAGCAATAATAAAAATCAATCATTGTTCATTCTTTGCATGGGTAGCAATGAAAAAGAGTCAGTATCCAGCAATGTTGGTTAGTAATAACAATCAACTGCAAAAAAAATATTACGAAATATATTGCCCACTGAAAACTCTGAGCAATTAAACTCTGGGCCGCAACATAAAAAAAACGCTAATGCGACAAGAAATGACACAGTATGGCAAGATCTCGTTGTATTAAATCGGCGTATGTTACGGTGGACCTGCTAGTTCACTGTAATCAGCTACTATATAAACCATGCAATGACTCACATAATTTATCTGAGTACTCACATAATTTACTGCTGAAGTCATTCAAGATCAAGCCTCAACATTACTTGTAGCAAAGAGGTTTTATGAAAAAATGTTCCTCAGTCTTTTTCCATGTATAGTATGATAACGTTAACCCTTAATGAAAGACCATAGTAACTGTTCAAGAAGTGACACAAAAAAAAACCAAGAATCATAATTACGATGTTACAAGATCTTGAAACAATTTAGACAAATGATAGTAAGTAAGTAAGTAAAATGTTTATTTCCAAGAAAGGGAAAAGGGAACCAAAAAGGGTTTAGCAAAGACCACTAACATTTGGCCAAAATTTTAAAAACACACAACGACACAACAAATGCACTTGAACAAATACCCCGAAAATGCAATACATATTTTGCTGTTTTGACCCCCAAAAGAACAATTAGAATTAAAATCTACGAAGATATTTCTTAAGATTACACTCTTCCAACATTCGACGGAAGGATGCCAACGAAACTGCAGAGACACCAGCAGCCGGGAGTGCATTCCAACAATTCAAAACCCGGTGAGAGAAAAACTGGGTACGGCAATTCAGGCTAGCCTTATGGACAGTAAGCTTTTATGGGTGATCCCTAGTGCATTCGGAATGGCATAAATTGAAGAGATTTGAAAAATCACCCCAAACCTGCCAGTGCAAGATGCCATATATCGGGCAGAGATCAGCTTTCAATCGCCTAAGATCAACAGAGTCAAGACCCAAACGGGTGAGACGGGCAGCATAATTCAAAGATGTTAAACCAGGGATGGCCTTAGTAAAACTACGTTGGACTGATTCAATCCAATTTATATCCCGCACCAAATACAGTGACCAAACAGGAGAAGAAAATTCAAGAATAGGGCGTACAAAGACCTTAAATGCCCAAAGGAGAGTGGAACGATGTCCAGAACGAACAATTTACGGATGGCAGTAGCCCGTTGCCAAGCGTTTTTTTTTACAATATGATTTCAGTGAGTTGAGAATTTGAGGTCACTGGTAATCCAGGCCCCAAGGTCTTTGACACAGTTGGAGGTTGGAATCGTGTCACCGTTGAAGGTGTAATGGAATAGCTGATTGGAAGACCCAAAATGAAGAGTCTCCGATTTACCTGGGGCAATAGGGAGTTGCCAGTCCCCTGACCAACCGTGCAACTCATCAAGGGCAGCCTGCAAACAGTCCGCAGTGACCTGGTCGAAAACCTGGTTGTGACGTTTAAGATCATCAGCAAATTTAATTAAGGGCACATCAACTGTGGATATTTGTAGATCACTGACGTACAACATGAACAGGAGTGGGCCGAGTACAGAGCCTTGTGAAATGCCACTAAACACATCAGCAAACTTTAAAGAAAACTTTAAGTCCACAAATTTTTTAAATTTTTTTTAAAGTTTGCAAGTATCATTTGTCTAAATTGTTTCAAGATCTTGTAACATCGTAATTATGATTCTTGGTTTTTTTGTGTCACTTCTTGAACAGTTACTATGGTCTTTCATTAAGGTTTAACGTTATCATACTATACTTGGAAATAAGACTGAGGAACATTTTTTCATAAAACTTCTTTGCTACAAGTAATGTTGAGGCTTGATCTTGAATGACTTCAGCAGTAAATTATGTGAGTTCAAAATTCACGAGTACATGTACAATATAGGTAAAGATGGGAGCGAGATAAAAAAAATTCAAAGCCCGACAGCAATATTCCCATCATGATTTTGATTTGCTTCTAATGTGTCATAATGGGAAGGTTGCTGTCGGGCTTTTCAAAATACAGTCAAACCTAACCACATTCAGAGATGCATGATAAAACAAAACTAAAAGAATAGCAGAAAGTGGGTCTACGAAGGGATCAAGTTACTATCCATATTGAAGAGACAAAAGCAACAACAATTATGCCATCAGCTAACTCAAGTAAAAATTTCGTAGTACAGATTGTTGTGTGTTAAACATCAGTAGTAATCATGCAAGTTAAGCATTAAAAAGTGGTACAGTCAAACCAAGCACGTTTTGTAGCTGTATGTCGTTCATTTTTCGGGTTATCATTTTATTATAAACGGGACAGAGCGCCAAATGGGCTCGATAAGTGTTAACTAAATACGGATGCAAAACTATCAGTCTGACATTTTAGACCAAAAGGCAACGTAAATAGGTTGGCATCCGTATTATTTATCATTTTTTGTTTTGATTCCGTCCCGTTCACAATATGTGTATGCCCTTTTTTGTGTGTGTGCTGGGGGGGGGGGGCCCCGGGGGAAGGGAGAGGGAAACGGGGAATCTGTGTTTAGGGTGTCAATATAAAATTCCAATTAGGGTGTGTAACTAATAACACATTTTATTTATTATGGTAATTACTGGGTTACCAAATTTATTTTGTGGTTTCTTGTTTATTGTTACATTCGGGTTTCGGGAAATTCGGGTTTGGAATTTCACTCACATTAGATATTACTGCATTTAATTGTAATGCTTGAGGGGGTAATTCATTAAAGAAATCAGTATTGAATTGCATGTACTACCGTGAGTTACCATGATGTGTGTATGTTAATGGATTTGCACTCATCCTCCTTATTTATAGGGAAGATGAGTGTAGTTTATGTGGGATTCACTAAGCATCCGTCCATGGCTACTCCCTCCTAGTTCTCTCTCTAGAGTTCGATCTCTCTCTACTGTGCTCCTACTGTAGCTGGCTTATTGGTTGCAACCATTATAGTCCTCACGTGATTGTAGTTCATAAAAGGGATCAGCTCCTTTGTTAAGAGATGCACAACTCCCCAAACCTGTCAGGTCATCGCCAATCTCTCCTCTGTTAGTGGAAACTCGGCTATATTATAAATTTCATAATGAATAGTCATTTCTTTGTTTGTCCAACAATTTATCTACTCGTATGACCTAGAGCATGATAGCGTGGCGGCCATGTTGGCTCCACCCATCTGGTAAGAACCAAACCATGATTTCCTACATTTTGTTAAGTGCTTATTGTGCTGTGGGGTATGGTTTAAACTTGCACGCTCATAAATCACTGCAACCATAATCATAATGCTTCATCTGATTTAGTTACCGTGGAATTGGAAATCACATTGTCATTTCATTTTAGACCTCGCATCATCCCCACACAAGCAATCTGTACTTCATTGTTTTGTTCTTGTTAGGTCTCCAGGGTAGCAATGGTCTAAATAAGTTTTTAGCAACGTAACATTACTAAAAACTCAATGATCTACCTTCAAAGAATTTTTTATGCCAATCCAGTAATCCATGACCAAGGGTACAAGGACGTTCCTAACGCTCTTTTAGGTCAACTTAAATACTTCGACTAATACTCACATCACTTTAGGAGAGAGATGGGGGCACAGGGTCATTGAAGTTGGAGCGAGTTAGAATGACTATGCATACACGGAACTTCCTGCGACGTCAATGTAACCAAATGCTAGCTAATTCCCTTCAACGAAACCCCCTCTATTCCATATCATTATTCAACTAGATGGGAGTTCGACTGTGAACTAGCAATGATTGGACAAGTAATATATCCCAGTGCATTGCTGGTGCATATAGGCATTTCCATTTTTCCGTCTCCTCCCCCTCGCAACCTACTTGGACGTTCACTATTGTTAAAGTTTTGAGAGCCTAAAGTGCGTTTCGTGGCACGATGTGATGATGATTGCATACCAAACGTAATAAATACAGTGAACCGTGCCACGTCACGTAGAAGCCCATCGAAATGCATAGGATGCGTCCTAAAACGTGGTACAGTTTGTGCGGAACATCGTGGCACAGTTTGGCATGGGGTCACTAAAGTTTTCCTTTGTTGAACACTCATCTTGTATCTTATTCCGAATGCCCAATTTAAAAATCGAGTCATTCTGACAATCTACAGCATTAAAAACGTATGGTGTGCGTACGTGTGTCTGCTGCTGCTCCTCTGGAACTAAGGCACATACGAAGCTGAAATGTATTTTTTACCCTCGAAATACCCGAAAAGCTGCTCTAAAAACTTTCATGATGACAAAGTTTGATCAGCCAAACTCTAAAAACTGTTTCATGATGACAAAGTTCAATCAGGCAAGCTAATCAGAAAGAAACTTGATTGCAAAAACTACCATAAAAGACTACACATTTTGCATCATACTATTTAGTATTAGCAAAATGTAGATCACATAATTGGTTTGCTTCAACTGCCTGGATGCACGGAAAAATGAGACCTGAAGGTTTTATAAGATTGTCAAACAGTCGCGTTTCTGAAGCAATGTGCGTGGATTCGGTGGGAACAGCAAGCGATATCCACATGCAGGACACCTTTTATTTTATAAATAGTTTCATAGAAGTACCCACAACTCCGTACCCTAATTAAGATCCTAGACCATCTAATAACAGATCTACAGGACCAAGCCGTCGAAGAACTTTCTGAATAAAAGTTTGCTCAAAATTTCTGTAATAGCGATCAAGTTTGGCCCAGTGATTTCCCATGTGGCACTCATTGTCCAAATTGTTATGGCTATGGACATTGTGCCACGAGCTACACCACCCCAGCAACGTTCAAGCTGTATTGGACCCAGAAGTTGGTCCCCCAGAAACAAAGCTTATGTCCCTGATCGCCAAGCACGCTCCAAAACTCAAATTTTTGTAATCAGGCATCAGCCGAGTCTCGCCGTCAACCACAACAATCAACCAACGCAACAATTAACCCGGAGAACGTGGTCTTTCTATCTGAACAGCACAGGGCCTATGACTTGGAAACCAAAAATCAATACCAACATTTTCAGGTACCAGCTTCCAAGCATCAAGAAGAAACCAATCAGGTTGGTGCAAATGCACACAGTGCCCAGGAAGAACCAAGGAGTGATATGTACAACCATTACTCATGCACAACACTGTGCATTGTGATGCACTGCTATAAGAAAATCAGGCTTATGTAAGCCTCAGCATGAACTTCCATGTTAAACGTCAAACTTTGAACTCCTATAGCTCGCCCAGAATTGACATAGACCAACGAAATTCGGTATTTGGGGCCGTATCGTAACTATTTCACCACATTACAAATTTTAATGACAACAATCAAACCGTTCGGCGTCCACAGCATGGCCATTTCTTATTGTTGTTGTTATTGTTGTTGTTGTGACTCTTTGCCCTCACCTGGACACCGAACCACTGAACCGATTTTCAAGTTCTATAGCTTAAAACGTAGGTATGGACAAGGCCTAGGGCCTTTCGCAGGCTATTTTAACGTAACTACAATATTCTTGACACGGAAAGCCAAATGGGCTAAAACTTTTGCTCTCACCTAGAGACCAACCAATGAACCGATTTTCAATTTGTATAGCTTAAAATGTAGGTATTAGCACCGACCAGGGCCTTTGGAACCCGATTTTGATGTGACTGCAGTATACTCGTCGGCAGAGCAATTATATTGTAGAGCACTGGGCAGAAATCATAAATGTTGCTGTTGGGACTCTTTGTCCTCACCTGGAGATCGAACCACAGAACCGATTTTCAAGTTCTATAGCTTAAAACGAGGTATGAACAAGGCCTAGGGCCTTTCGCAGGCTATTTTAACGTAACTACAATATTCTTGACAAGGAAAGCCAAATGGGTTAGAACTTTTGCTCTCAAACCAATCGAACCAATGAACCAATTTTCAATTTGTACAGCTCAAAATGTAGGTATTGACACCGATCAGGGCCTTTTGAACACGATTTTGATGTTACTGCAGTAGCAATCACGTTACTGCAGTAACAATCAATGTTACTGCAGTAGCATCGGCAGAGCAATTATTATTGTAGAGCACTGGGCAGAAATCATTAAGTGGAGTAACAAATTTTTGCAGAAATTTTGCAGAAAACATAAATTTGGTACACAAGTCTTTCTTAACAGTAAAAATCGAACCAGACATGGACCCCAATGAAATACCCAAAGTGCCATCAGTGCCCCCCC
>JAHWFP010061591.1:49717-67450 GCA_023313725.1 Lithobius niger
TCATAATCACATAATGCCCATTAATAATCAAATAGCGGAGTACATTTCGACTCTACACAAACTTGGAATTAAAGATTTTACCCACTAGGGGTGACTGGTATATAAGCCACCTGGCTTCCCTCACTATCCACAGACGGCCTACTTTGGCAGGTAGGCTGTGGGTCTTCCTATTGCTCGGTTTTTTATCAGTCTTAGTTTCTTAATCAGTCTTCTGGTGCTTTGTGTTTCGTTGGTGTTGGTTAGATTTTGTTTCTTGTGTATTTTTTAATATGACTTGAGTTTCTTCTCCAAAAATTTTAATTTTTAATTTTACGCTTGATAAAGGGTCGCATACAGACCCGAAACGTTGCGAAAATATTTTGTACATGTTGCACCTTACAGCTTTTTATTCATTTTAATCATATTTCGGTGATTTTATCCTTCATTACCAGTAATTCAAAACCGCACCCCATGAGCCTACATCTCTACCACCAATAAAGTGACAGGACGTTTGAGTATAGGTTTAGATAAAAATGCTAGGTAATATTTCACAACGAGGTAGCGAATAATGGTCCTCACCCATGGGATTTATTCTGCACCACGACCTTGGGAAAAAATATCCATTGGCCAATGGTTCACAATCAAGAGGGGGTACATAAACAGATTGTGAAGGGGGAATGCCCAATACATCAGGTACAAACTGAGAATAAAAATCCTTGTTTGCTTGAGTTACAGTGCATCTTGCCTTAGGCATGGTAGACTCAACTAAATTCAGTGAATAAAGAGATTGTGAAGGAGTACTTTCAGTACATTGGGCAGAAATTCAGAGTAATAGTCCTTGTTTGCTTGAGTTACATTGTACTTTGTCTTGGACATGATTGATTCGACCAAATTTGGCACATGAGCAGAAAAGGGCACATCCACAGGTTCAGAGGGATAACCAAACAAAATATTCGTCACGCCCTGGGCATGGGCCTCCCTGAGTTCACATTGCACTGTAGCACCCTCTACATGGTAAAACTTATCCACACTTAAGTGTATATCGTATAGAAGATGACTTCGCTCTCCTTATATGATTAAATTGTGGGAACGATTACATTCTTTACCATAAACCCGTTAGGTTCAAAGGTCGGACTTCAAATCACTGCATAGCAAATGGGATGCGGACAAAATATTTTTAGATGCATAGGGCATTTCTACCTCATTTTTTAGAATGGTATGCTTTCCTAAACTACGCCTTTTCTGGCCATACCTAGACACGTACGTACACATCACGTGCAAGGGCACCATAAGCACTAATGCCATTAGACGCCTATACTACTTTAACTCGTGGAAATATACTTCTATTAGTATTAAAAAACGCTAAAGCGTATAAAATACGGATGTAAGCCTTAAAAAACTTAAAGCCCTAAAGGAACAGATATTAGAAAAAGACATGTAAGCTATCAGCGTCTCACTAAAACGTGTAAAAGAGTCTCCAGCGACCCAAAAAACAAGCTGGAACTTCTTTTACACGTATTAGTGCGACGCTGATGGCTTACATGTCTTTTTCTAATATCTGTTCCTTTAGGGCTTTAAGTTTTTTAAGGCTTACATCCGTATTTTATACGCTTTAGCGTTTTTTAATACTAATAGAAGTATATTTCCACGAGTTAAAGTAGTATAGGTGTCTAATAGGCGTCTTATGGTGCCCTTGCACGTGATGTGTACGTACATGTCTAGGTATGTCCAGAAAAGGCGTAGTTTAGGAAAGCATACCATTCTAAAAAATGAGGTAGAAATGCCCTCTGCATCTAAAAATATTTTGTCCGCATCCCATTTGCTATGCAGTGATTTGAAGTCCGACCTTTGAACCTAACGGGTTTATGCTAAAGAATGTAATCGTTCCCACAATTTAATCATATAAGGAGAGCGAAGTCATCACCTATACGATATACACTTAAGTGTGGATAAGTTTTACCATGTATAGGGTGCTACAGTGCAATGTGAACTCAGGGAGGGGCCATGCCCAGGGCGTGACGAATATTTTGTTTGGTTATCCTTCTGAACCTGTGGATGTGCCCTTTTCTGCTCATGTGCCAAATTTGGTCGAATCAACCATGTCTAAGACAAAGTACATTGTAACTCAAGCAAACGAGGACTATTACTCTGAATTTTTGCCCGATGTACTGAAAGTACCCCTTCACAATCTCTTTATTCACTGAATTTAGTTGAGTCTACCATGCCTAGGGCAAGGTGCACTGTAACTCAAGCAAACAAGGATTTTTGCTCTCAGTTTGTGCCTGATGTATTGGGCATTCCCCCGTCACAATCTGGTTATGTACCCCCTCTTGATTGTGAACCATTGGTCAATGAATATTTTGTTCCTAGGTCGTGGTGGAGAATAAATCCCATAGGCAAGAACCATTATTCGCCACATCGTTGTGAAACATTACCTAGCTTTTTATCTAAACCTATTCTCTAACGTGGTGTCACATTATTGGCGGTAGAGATGAAAGCTCATGGGGTGCGGTTTTGAATTACTAGTAATGAAGGATAAAAGCACCGAAATGTGATTTGAATGAATAAAAAGTCTGTAAGGTGCAACATGTATACAATATTTTCGCAACGTTTCGGGTGTGTATGCGACTCTTTATCAAGCGTAAAATAAATAATTAAAATTTTTGGAGTCAAGTCATACTCAAGTCATATTAAAATATACACAAGAAACAAAATCCAACCAACACCAACGAAACACAAAGCACCAGAAGGACCTAGGACCGGTTAAAAAACCAGGCAATAGGGAGACCCACAGCCTACCTGCCAAAGCAGGCCGTCTGTGGATAGTGAGAGAAGCCAGGTGGTTTATATACCACTCACCCCTATCGGGAAAAATCTTTAATTCCAGTTTGTGTAGAGTCGAAATGTACTCCGCTATTTGATTATTATTGGGCATTATTTGATTCTCAACTGGGGCCCGTTGACCTAGGATGCTAATAGTTTCTAAATTAATTCTGAACCTATAATTTTTTTTTTGAAATACGACGCGGGTGTTTTGAAGGTCTGGGGAGTCCCCAGTCGCTATCTTGTGCTGCGCTAGGGAATTAGTTTTCTCATTGTGCTTAAGGTTGGATCTGTGAGAATTTAATCTTTTGCAAAGAAATTGCTTCGTAGTTCCTATGTAAGAGGCTGTGCAGCTTGGGGATACCCGTTCATAATCACATAATGCCCATTAATAAACAAATAGCGGAGTACATTTCGACTGTACACAAACTTGGAATTAAAGATTTTTTCCGATAAGGGTGAGAGGTATATAAACCACCTGGCTTCCTTCACTATCTACAGACGGCCTGCTTTGGCAGAGTGGAGTTGAAACCCTCACATTCCAAGTTTCCTCTCACTGAAGTGTGGGCGTCGTGTAACCATGACACGAAAATCTGTGCCGAGTACTCGGAGGCTTGTAATGATCTAGATGCACGGCTGTGGGATATAGCGGTGAAGGGTGACATACAGGCATTGGAGGATACGAAGGTGTGGGATATTATAGACAAACCACCCAATAGATAGAAATCATGATTTTAAAATGAGTCTTTGCAAAAAAACAAATAAAGATGGTATTCTTCAGAAACTAAAACCTAGACTTGTAGTGTTTGGGTGCTCCGCCAAGCCTCATATTGACTTTGGCAAGGTGTCCTATTCCATCATAAAGTGTGAGGAAACCTCTTGTACCTAAGGGGTGAGTCTCTCTCTCTCTTAGGCTCATGTTGGCCATTGCAGCACAGCATAGCTACTTCCTCCGCACTGCTGATATTCGGTCAGTGTACCTTTATGGCTCCATTCCTGCGCCCCCCCCCCCCACCAGGTTTTTACCGTAAACTTTCTGGAAAAAACCATGTATGCCGCCTTAACAATGCCATCTCCAGCTTGAAACAATCCGAGCAGAGATGGCATCTGGAGATGAATGAGGTCGTTATTAGCTACAGCCTTACTCAATACCAGTGGGACCTTTGAATTTTTTTAACGTTTTCGAGGCTGAATTGCTCCTCATGGGAATTCGTGTGGACGATATATGTTTTCACGACCCTGACCACCTAATAGACTCCACTTGAAAGATATCGACGAACATCGTGTAGCATCACTGAGATCATGAACGCACTTTATTGGGGGCTCCTATCTGAGGTTTACAGCAAAATTTGGTTTTGGCAAGACAACCCTTCGAAAATCTATTAATTAAATAGGGAGCCAGGAATAAACAAAGTATATCACAGTTCCAGGCAACTGCTTCACCCATAGAACCAAATGAGTTTACTGCAGCATGTTCAGAGCAGGACATTCGAGATAAAGTGAACGAAAGTGGTGTCCTCACGAATGATAAGAAGAACAATTGTTCAAGTTCTATTGAAGTTTAGATGTATTTTCAGTTCGAATATTGGTTTGATAAATCATGTGTTTGACATCAATGTTGGCGATCACCCACCTATCTCGCTAAAGCCCTGGCCAGTTTCGAAGTCAAAAGCTGCAGTTACATCAGTATGTCAAATGGATGCTGGGACTTGGGGTCATCGTTCCCAGCTTGGTGTTTTCCAGCATTTATTGTACCAAAAACACCACACGCATTGTGATTGCCTACAATAAGTTGAATGCTGTAAGCAAGATGCAAAACTTTCCAATGCCAAATATTGATGAGATGGTGCAAAGATGCCCTAAAAACAAATACATTTCTCTTTTTGTCATACGCAAAGCATATCAATCCAGTTATTTAGGAGAAAAAGTCTAATCTCTAGACGTATGATGGTTGCAGAACAAAGGTGGTAGAATAATGAAAAGGAGTTAGCGAGTATTATCTGGGCAGTACAGAAATGGCGTAGATTGATGTGGCGTTATAATGGTATACAGCAACCACCGTGCTTTTTCGATTTTGTCAAAGGTTGAAAAAAGATCAATGTAAACCACGACAGCCAATTACGTAGTATCATATTCATACGACAGTCTAGTTGTGCTGTTATCACGTTTATTGTATAAACCTAGTCGTATACAAATGTGATGATGCATTATTTACGGAAAAGTTGTCCTTGCAAATGCTGTCGCTCCTAAATGGTCGTCCCGTTAATGTTAACGTTGAATCATAAACTATACAGTTTATTCGCATCATAACTAGCTTATTACTGCTTCCACCATACCACATTAAGTCTGAAAAGCAATACAATAAAACAGGAAGCAATAATATCGCGAAGGTATGCGGTTGTAGCGACATCCTAGTCGCAGCCTTAGTTTATTAGATCATAAATTAAGGTTCTGTCTCTCACCCAGAAGGAATTAGAGGCATGGTTTCAAGTGGATAAATGTGTGGGTGGCAAAATCGTTACGAATAGTGCAAACGGTGTGCGAATCGAATTGATGGTGTCTCAATTTCCAAACCACAGCGACGGCTTCCCAGCATGAAGGCGTAAGGAATTCTTATCTTGCGGAGATAGCACTGATTTCAAGCTATCCTCATTATAACTTCAGCGAGGTAGCAAGAATTATCAGCTAGAGTCACCAACTACCTGGTAAGCAATGCATTAATATTTATTCACTTACAATTAAAGCAAAGTTGCAAGTTTTATTTTTTTTTAAAACTGTACAGTTTTGTTTGAAATAATAAACCCGGGTCTCTTTATTTTATTTTGGCCTGGAGAGGCTTGCTTTTTTGCTTAGTATCTCAGAATGGCATTTTCGTTTAATACCCACGGTCTGGACTGGAGAGCCCTATTAAAGCCCTCTTCGGAGTAA
This sequence comes from Lithobius niger, assembly GCA_023313725.1. Taxonomy (NCBI): domain Eukaryota; kingdom Metazoa; phylum Arthropoda; class Chilopoda; order Lithobiomorpha; family Lithobiidae; genus Lithobius; species Lithobius niger. The sequence goes on from JAHWFP010061591.1 coordinate 55,448, forward strand.
TCTTTCTTCTTCAAATTTCGCTTTCTTTTCGTATTAAAATGATGTATATTACGTCGTTTATTTAAAAACTTTGATTGGGATCCCCCCAGAACTAAACAAATACTTTTTGTCGGTGTGTTATGTTAATTTATTGGCAGTATGTGATTTAATTGCACTAAATGTTCTTTTCCTACATCGATTTAACACACATAATGTTTACGCGACGTACTGATGATTAAACGCTCGATTAAATCTTCATTTAACTAAAATGATTCCCTTTTTCCCAGGTAAGAAAAAGATGATATTTACTAGCATGTTTTGTGCCTTAAAGTTAGGCGTTGAGGAGACGTTACTGCATCATCTGATGGAAAAGCACTACGTCCCTCAGTGCACCGACTTTACCTTCCATCTTACCGAAGCCTTAGAGAACTGCAGACATTGGAGTCAGTAACATCAAACCCCTTCGTTCATTCTGTACACAGTGGCAACTTCCAGATGTACAGGAAAGAATTTAAGCTCATCAAAGGACTCGGTGAACTTTTGGTCGACCCCCTATCGTTACTATGTGTGCTCCGAACACCCCTACAATGGTTATGTACATCGTGTGCCGAGCAGCTGATCTCCTGCAATTTCAGCTGTGTCTGGTGGTGAATTTCATGAAGGGGAACGAAGAAAAAGAGTGTGGGTTTTGGTCGAGGCTTACGGTTATCAACAACAGAACTGAAATGCCCCCTCTGTTGGAAACTGCATGCCAAAAGATTCATTACATCATAGAGACCTACCCACATCATGGAAGTGGGTGGATCATCACCAACATTGAAAATATGAGCTTGAAGATGGCAAAATATAACCTCTTTCAAGCTAGTACCTGCATAGCTGATCAGCTAATCTGGTCATGTTAGAAATATCAATGACGAGAAATGCTTTCTTGGTTGCGTTATTGCAGCCAAAAATGAAATTTTCAACCAACCCAGAAGACTGCCACGAAGATGGTTTAGATACTCCTACATTACTTTACCCCACCAACTTGTCCCATATCGATGCTTCCGAAAAAGTAAACCCCAGTTCATCAACATAATCGCTTTCAATGAGGAAGACGCTCTATCCTTTGAGGTGTAGTAGGCAAATAATGAATATGACTCCCCTCCACTTGGTGTACATTACTGTCAACTCTAATTCCCATTACTGCACAATTATGGATATCCACCAGTGGGAAGGGAACCGTTAACCACAAAAAATACTATTGCTTCAACTGCCTGTGTTACTCAAGGAGTGGCTCTTATTCAAACATCGTAAGGAGTGCCTGTCGGTACATCCCACGCAGCGTTTAGAGTTTTTGTCCTCACCCAATAACGTCTTGAAAGTTCAACGTTTTGCACGAAGGAATCCACACAACTGGGTTAATTATGACATTTTTGAGTGCATGTTGGTGCCTGGTGAGGGACACATCATCAGTAATCATGCGTAAATAAGCTTCCGTTATGTGCTCGTTGATTCAAACAATGTGACTTTGAATGATGGTCATTACATGGAATGAGACCGCGTAGAAAAATTCGTAGATGAAATGACGAGGATTGCCAGGAGAATACTGGGAGAAACAAAGACTGGTGAAGAAGAAGCGACGAGATGATACGAATGAAGAGAAGAAGTTGTACAGAAAAAACAAAGATTAAGGTATAAAAAGTACCGTGAAGTTATGTCAGAAAAGAAAAAGAATGAAAGTTGAGAGAAACAAAGATTACGTGTCAAACAACAATGTGAAATTATGATGCGAAAACCAAGATGAAAGGACGAATGAAGAGACGAGCAATAGTTGCCTCCACATCATCTTGCATTTTAAAGTGAATTATTGTTTATATAATATCTTACATTCAATAAATACGTCACTCTCTCTGCAACTCACCCACAAAACGCTTCCCCTCTTTCAGACCCCTCAACTTCAGCTACCCCACCTACCCGATATTCCTCTTTATCTTCTTCACGTTGTATGTCGGTTACTATGTCACCAATAGTGCGGTTGGGGCCCCTTGATATTTCTACGGTTAAACCTTCTTCAACACCCAAGGGGAAACCAAGACATCACAGCAAAACCAAAAGAAACGACCAAGAATCAAGAATTGATCAAGAAATGCCGAAACTGTGGCAATAAATTATTTAAAACAATTAATTAGATGGATAGTCAATGATGATGAATGGCTCACATGAATATGGACCATCGAATTGGCTCCAAAACTGTTGAAACATGTGATGATGAACGTAGATTTGGTGAATTTAATTTAAAATCTCCAAATTGAGTCCCATCCCCCTCTTACCCCAGTCTCATCTCCCCCCCCCCCCCCACTCTCTCTCACTCTCCTCTGATTTATCGCAGCCTTGTCATGGCAGAGGGGTTCAGTACCCACAGTAGGTCCGGAAAGCTAATAGCAATGATACATTTTGGTGTGACTCTAAAAAGGTGTGGAATCCTATGTATGACGTCACTTCCAGTTTGGGTGAGTCCGTGTGTGTGTGTCCGTGTCTGTGTCTCGTAATATAGCCTTTTTCCCTACTCGTCTTAACCTACAGCAGTTTCACGCGATTAGCCAATTAGAGATCATGAAGAGCAAGCAAGTGCAAGTTGTTCTGCAAGATCAAGGAAGATGGCGGCCGAGCCCAGGCCCTTCGCTTGCCGCTTGCGTAAGCATTACGTCAGAGAGCACACTACAGTCGGTGGTGTGCATTGTATATTGAGATTATTAAGGAGTTGATTCCAGTTGCTTTATTACGGGAGCTTCACCACAACAGCCTCACCAACAAAACAAAGAAACACAGTACAAACATTAACAAGGTAATGTTATACAAAACCAAATAAAATACAGACAACACAAAATAAACATTAATAAGGTAATGTTATGCAAAACCAGATAAAATACACACAACACAAAGTACACAATAGTCAAGGAGAATGTTTATTAAACAGTCGGGTGAATGACAAGGAGAGCTAGCAACGTTTCGTTGGCACGAAAAAAGCAGCACACACACAAAAAAAAAATAAACGTTCCCGTAAACAGCTATTTGAAATACCTACCACATTCTTTAGGAATTCCTTTTATAATATGTTTTCTTAATTAATTATTAATATTTGTGTACAAATTTTAGCATTGTTGCCTAACGATTTTTCCGGCCCAATTCAAGTATTTAAATGTAAAAAAAATTAATAAAGGTAATATCCTCCAATGGTGTTAAAGTTATGTGATTTTTCCCAGTGGGAGAGAGGGGAGTGCATTCCCTCCAACCATCCCCACCAATACCCACAGTTACGAGTAAAATCTTGTAAAAGAAAACGTCTCTTTTTTAATTTTATTAAAGGCACTAAAACTGCTGCAAATAGGTTGTTTTACAGGGAAGGCCCTCGAGGGCCTTACAATACTTTGTGTATGTCTTATAAAGTCATGAATTAAAATGGGTAGAATATATATACAAGCTATTTCCGCAAATACATTATGCCTAAAAGGTTCAACCTATTAGGCTATATTAATGAATTAATAATGCCTTTGCTCTAGCACCTATCTAATTTTTTAAAACAAAAAAACATGTTTCTATTTGATACTGTCCATTTCTTCCAAATAATTCCAAACGACCTAACTCTACCCGCCTCCAATCCATTAGGGGTAAAATTCGCTGATGATATCAAAATTTCAGCTGAAATTTTGACACCAGGTCCTTCAGCTGCACTTGGAAAGGAAATAGATGAGGTTCTTCATTGGTCCCGTCTTTGGCAGTTGCCTCTCTTCATCTTAAAATGCCAGTCATTCCATATTGGATCCCCACATAGTGACTACCGTTACATGATGGAGGGAGAGGACCTCCCTTGGTGGAGGATATAAAGGACCTGGGTATTTGGTTCTCTCAGGACCTCAAGTCATCGCTTCATTGTTGAAAGATTAGTTCATTGGCATTCAGACGCTTGGCTGTTGTTAACAGATGTTTTACGTCTGGGGACATAAATACTAAGATTTGGGCTTTCAGGGTCTTTGTCCGTCCAGTTCTTGAATATTCGACACCAGTTTGGTCGCCGTATCTTGTTAAGGATATTAACCTAATTGAATCGGTGCAGAGACGATTTACCAAGGGACTCCCTGGCTTTCGTGAATTGGACCATATGGAACGACTCACTCGAGTGGGGCTGGAGCTGCTTGAATTACGTAGATTGCGCTTTGATCTCATTCTTACTTACAAAATATTGTGAAATCTGATAAGGTGGATTTGCCATTCTTTGACCTGGCACCCCTCTTGCAGGTTACTAGAGGCCATTCCTGGAAACTTGCGACCCAGGGGTCAAGGCTTGACTGCAGGAAACATGTTTTCTCTATACGCGTGGTAGAAGCCTGGAATGCTCTGCGTTCTGGGACTGTGAGCGCAAACACTGAGTCCGGATTCCGGCGGGAGCTCATGACTGAGGACCTTCGTCCTTACCTCACGATCGGTTCACAAGCTTCCTCCTCCAACAATTAACGTACATTAGAACGACTCACTCTTCGTTTTTTTTTTGTTTTTTTTTTCCCAAATGGTACGGTATTAGCGATTCACACCCCTTCCGGCAACCATCCACTTAGTAGTGGTAAATTACATTATTATTATTATTATTATTATTATTATTATTATTATAATTACTCGTGCGAAAGGTCCTAATGAATAAACAACTGAATTTCTACTTCTTTCCTCATGCTTGCCTGTACTTGCAATATAGAAAATTGCAAGACTGAACAATAACTTATGTTTTCAATGCTAGAAACTATACATAATATAAGATTTAAATGCAGTTTTTTTTATGTTGGTGTAAACAATTTTACAGTATACTTACTAAATTTTTAATTAGCTTCGTTTCCTGTAACGAATTTCTTTGGATTTCCATGTGAACTCTCCTTCCCCCTATGAATTTGAAAGTAAACAATATCACCGGCTAATATTCCAATATCAACATACAGATACTAAAAAAGTGAAACCATATTTTTAAGGAGAAATCATTTTATATATTTGTTTATTTCGATTTTTGCCTGTTTTGACACCCCTAAAAAAGGCAGTATTGAATTTCAATGTCTCTTTTAACCTTAAAGGTTGAACTTTACGACACACTGAAATCCAATACTACCTTCCTTTATATCTCATTTGCGGAAATTGTTGTCGATACAGAGCTGAGTTCGACTTTTAACTAACGTAAAAAAATGTAAGACAGATTTTGACCTTTGGACTTACATATCAGCAGCACACCCCCAGTGTAAATTGAACTAGTGACTTTCATGTCTTCAACGTATGGATACAGTGTTAGGACCATGATGAGAGGGCATGTTACTGTCGACAAACTGCTACAGTTGGTGTCTCTGTTCTATAGGCTTACGGTTCAACCCCTGCTCGGGAATGCTGACATTAAGGTCCAAAGAACAACAGACATGACTACAACTTTATAAACAATCACCCTTCGTACCATCCAAGGACTTGAAGCTCAGCGTGTGGCGTGTAGACGGATGTGCATTGGCTAGCATCCGGACTACAGCCGGCACACAGCAGCAGATAAATACACGCCAATCGCTGTAAATTATATAAAGGAAAGACGAAAATAAGCCAAACAGCGAAAATCATACATTATACATAACATAGTATAGTAAGTCACTTTTATGTGCTTACGTCTCAATTTGTCCCCAGATCACTGACATAGCTTTAGCTTTAGCTTTTGCCGGGCAGCCAGCCGTAGCCATGTTGCCAAGATCACTGACATAGAGCTTTTATCACCATGGCCACTTCTATACTGGCATAAAGACGACTCACTGAACCCGTTATTAAGGTCAGAGCAGAGACCAGAGCTCCATTCAACCAAGAATGATTGCGGTCATAGGCAATGGAGAAGAAATACAAATAAATACAAAGGCTCAAGGAAGGATTAAACAAACTTTCTAGTGTATGAATTTCGCTGTTTGACTTGTTTTCTTCTTTTTTTTACACGGGATCATTCACAGCAAATACAGACAACAAGTATATGCCAGCAACACCCTAGACCTTCAACGGCCCTGGGAGATGAATGCTCCAGGAGAAGAGAGAGAGAATAGGTTAGGATACGATTGTAACCTTTGAGGGGAAACCCACACTTTCAACAGTTCATTCTTCCCGTCTAAGGTACTAGAGTTACCTAGTATCAGACCCCAAAATCAGAGCTTGGCTTCCAACTATGACAACTAGACTTCCAACTATGAGCACCAGAGTTACCAATGTTACCCACTTCGCCCGGCCCACTGAGCATTTCGTCACTTCTGCAACGATTTATTTGAAGCAATGTTTTATTGATTGAGTGACAGTTTATTGAGCTTTCAAGGCCTACAACCTATGCGCTCACTCTAAATTTAACCTAACTTAACCTATACCTGCAGTACCCATGTTCCAACAATATTTTATTAGTTGAAGTGCAACAGTTTAGCATGCGACTTTGTTACTGAGCAAAAAGCTGCCGTAGCAACAGTTTTGAAGGAGAATATACCTTCACAATTTTATAACAACAATTAACCAATGGGACGCCAATAAACTGCGGCCACAAGCCAATCACGCCTCCTTAACAGCGATTAAACGACCACATGGTATTTTATTAGATTAAACTATCGGCGTCACCCCTCTATCTTGAATTAACGTTCGACTCGTCTTGGACCGCGGCTTACGCCGCATAAACAAAGTATGAAAGAACTGCATTTGGTAGGTCTAAATCAATTTCTAAGCGTATACGACGTACCTGACAGTCAAGTGACGCATAATTTAACATCTCGGCGATGTGCGTGTAATCTTTGTTTACCATAGTAACTGAAGTTAGCTGTCCACCGAAGCGCGTTACGCCGATCTGGTTAGGCCTATCGCCGATACTATGAGAAGCATGGTGATCGAGACAACCCCAGTGCCGTAATAATATACGGTACTTGATTTAACCGAAAATAGTAGAAATAAATAAATACAAATTATCGTAAAACTTAGTATTGTTACGGGTCATAATCTATTTTAAATCTATGAGCAACACTTTGATTCAAAAATAAAACACGTATTTACTTCCATTGAAGCGTTCTAACGGTTGTTTGCTTTCACGGGGAATTATTTTCGGTTTCTCTTAAGTTCGTGATAGATCGTTGGAGGGGGGGGGGGGCAAAATTACATTATTTATGGAGAGGACAGTACAAAATAGGATTCCTACAGATACTAAACGAACCAGTGAGTGCATCTGGCAACAATTTGTACGCTTTTATCATTTCATGCAAACAAGAATTGTGAATTCAAGCGAGAAATCAATGCAATACAACTAGGCCGTGTTGTGCAAGTTGAAGTTTCTTTTTAAACTTGATGTTGAAGGGAGACGGTATATTCTCGTTTCAAATATAACTCGAGCGTAGTTTAAGTATCTATAAATTTTCTCAACCACTCAACCACATTCCTCAACCACATTTCTCAACCATTTCTCAACCATTTCTCAACCACATTCCCAAGCTGATAAAAACACCTCGCGCAAGCGCTCGCTATTTTTTCAGCTTCGGAATGTAACTCTTGGTTGAGACAATTTATCAATAAAAAAACCTACGCTCTTGTTATATTATTACTGATAAAATCACCGAAATGTGATTTGAATGAATAAAAAGTCTGTGAGGTGTAACATGTATACAATATTTCCGCTATAATATTGTATATTGTATAAAATATTGTATATGTTTTGCACCTTACAGGCTTTTTATTCATTCAAAGTAGCAACAGTTGACACTTGAGCATTGAACAGTAGAACGGATGTTTTTAAACATGCTTAGTACATCACGTACAACACTGGTTAAAATATCTGGCGGTACGACGTTTTCTCTACAAAATTTTGTTTTAAGGCTTTATATAAAAAACAGCCCAAGCACTAAAATTCATTAAAATTTACCGTGGGTCCCTCTATCGCCATTCACATCGTTAACATTTACAGCTTGTGCGCAGGTGCTCACAAATGTACCGGATTTTAACAGAACAATTTATGTAGGCTTAGCTCATGATTGTTTCCTTGAAAACATTTCTTAGTGTATTCCTTCCCTTGGTTGCAAGCTTTAACGACATCACAAATGCTAAACAATTTATGTAGGCCTAACGTATGTCTTTCATTCGTGAGCACTGAAAAATTCAAAATTCAAAATTCAAAATTCAAAATTCAAAATTCATAGACGTAGTCCCATGGGTTTTGTCACCCAAACGACTGTGCATTTTCACACAATAATTTAGGTAGTCTTAGATCAGATTTGTTTCTTTGAAAATATTTCTTGGTGCATAGCTTTACGTTGCTGTAAGCCTTAAAGTAACATACCGCCTGCCTTATAACCTTCCACCTGCCTTATAACAGCTATGTGTAGATCACATTTGCGCATTTACCATAGTCAAGGTCAACTGAGACAGTAGCTTCATTCCTCGCAGCAAAAAACGAAGCTACTGTCTCAGTTGGTATTGCGCCTAATAGACAAGCCAGCATGAACACATTAATTGTGTCGTCACAAACCGGAATGATTCTCGTATTTTAAAATCACAATTTATAATTTTCTTGACTTGTGTCTTATAATTTTGCTTCAGCAATCTATTGGAATAATTAATTTTAATTTTTACTGCATTAGTCTTTTAGAATTTTATCTCATAGTAATTATTAGCAAACGATTAAAATTAGTACTGCACACACACAGATAAAACTTCAAAGTCATTGCAGGCATGCAAAGGATCATATAGGAACGGGTCGTTCTTAAATATAGTTAACAATATTCAACAGAAAATCTCCTAGACGCCACATTTTAAAACGGATTTTTAGCAGGGGAAAGACTAACGGTAAGTAAATAGACCTTTGGGGCCGTACTTGATGTGGAGAATCGAGAAAAATGGCGCTGGGAGATATATTCCATTAACGACGTCACAAATGCTAGACGATGCCACAGTAGTTTCTGCGTGTTTTCCATTGGTGAGCACCCGTCTATAAAATATGAAAATAGCATAATTGAGGGTTTCTTTTCCTGATGACTTCGGAAAAATCGATGTTCCTGGGTTTGATGGATGTTATGAATGCGGAATCGTGGGACATGTTCTATGCAACTGTCGTCTAATATGTTGTGTCAGTCGATATTTACTTGGGTATGAGAGTCCACAAAACTGGCACACAAAAGGTTTTTCTTCAGAATGTATACCTCGCCTGTGACACTGCAGTTGACAATTGTCAAAAAACGTTTTTTCACATTCATCACACTTGAATCGTCTTTCTTTGACATGCATTTGTAGGTGGTGACGGTTAAGTTGAGATATTTTCCGAAATGACTTTTGGCAAGATTTACATTTATACTGCTTTGGTGTCATGTGACAGTCATTCACGTGTATGTTTAAAGCCTTTGAGGAGTAAGGTCCACGCTGGCAAATCTTACACATTAAATGTTTTTCCTGATGGAAAATTGCGTAGTGAGTTTTGTATTGTGTTTGCCGAGCGAATGCACGCTCACACTCTCCACATTTGTATGGCTTTTCTCCTGTGTGTACGCGCTTATGTTCTTCCAAATTTTGACTTGAAATGCTTGTATACCAACAATCATTGCACTTGTACACTTTTCCGGCTGGTTTTTCTCCTGTGTGTGATCTGGTATGGCTTTTTAGCTCACCTCTTGAAATAAAGCCTTTATCACATTCTGTACAGTTGTATGGTTTTTCGCTTACGTGCTCACGCAGCTTATGGTCTCGAAGAGTTGAAGTCTGGGTAAATGATCTGCTGCATTCATTACATTTGTAAGGTTTTTCACCAGTATGTAATCGCAAATGCATCGTCAAAGTTGACTTTTGCTTAAATGCTGCACCACATTCAACACATTTATATGGCCTTTCTCCAGTATGAATGCGAATGTGATCCCGCAGACTACCTGATGCTGTGAACACTGACTCACATAATTCACATTTAAAATTTTTCCTCATTGCGGCTTGCCAAAGTTTTGCAGTAATGGCAACAACTGTATGTTCTATGCCTAGCTAAAACCCACTTACACTTCACAGTTCAGAATCCATGCCAAGTTAGTTTAGTTATAGTTAAGAAGCTTTATACCAATACAGCAAAAGCACAGGTTTAAAACTGAAGAAAGAATTTAGGGGTGGGGGAGAGGTACAAAGTTCCAGTAAGGCCATATGTATTGTCAAAAGCCACACTAAATTTGTCCATAAAGGTTGCCAAACGCATTATGGGGAGCATTTCACGCATTTATTACATGCACAGAAAAAGATAAAAAAAGATATATATTTTTTAATAACTTCGAGCCTTTCCTGGGGATCTGAATTTTCAGAGATCACAGCGCAGCTTAGTAGTGATTGCTAGCTAAAAGAACTCTGCTTGCTGAACGAGCTGAATAAAGATCGTAGTAAGCATATATTTAAGATCTTAACCAAGGTCTTATTATTTTTAAGCATTCGGTTAGGCTAAATCCGTCTCTCCTCTGCTAAACTATCGGAGATCTGCAATCGTTAGTTCATCTTTATTCTGTTCTTGTGTGTAGCTTAATACCTCTAAATTGCTGGATACAAGAACTAGTTCAAGTCGGAACTGTCTCTCAGGAACACATTTATGAATTGTGGGCCTACAGCTCTCACAACGTGTGTCGGGCCTAAATGTGACTTTGTTAGAAGTGTAGGCCTTAACAAACACCCATCGTGCATCTGGGGACTGCAGTAATTATTATTTCTCACTTCAGTTCGTTTCTGTAAATGCGTGGCACCCCAGCACGTCACGCAAAGTGAAAGCTGGCAACTTGCTTTCAGTACATATGTAACTGGTGTTTCGCTGTTTCCTTATTCGTATCGACATTATCTTCACTGTGTTATTTCTGAATGAAGCCTTAGTCGTCGTCTTGTAGTGATTGTGAACTTTTTTGCTAGAATACGTGTAATGCCTACAAAAAATTTAAAAAACGTTAAAAACTAAAAAACATTATACGTCTGGTGTAGTTATTCGCCACACTGCCCTACGATGCAGACAAGTTCAAAAAAGAAATCTTCTGATGATTTTTAGTGAAGAAAGTATCAAAGGTATTTCTTACTTATATTATCCTCTCATTCAAAAAACAAAATCTACTTTGGATCCGTTGATGGGGGTGGCTTTTAAAACCTCCCCTAACATGGGCACCCTAGAATAGCGCTATACGAAAATTGTAAAAAATTGTCCGATGTTTTAAGTTTTGGTAAAAAGTAGAAAGCTGAAAAGCAGTTTAGTAATTCAAAATACAAACAGAGTAGCCAACAAGACCAGGTAAAAAACTTTCGTCTTTCACCTACACTTCATGGATACTCTGTTTATATTTTTAAGTTTTGGTGTCAAACCCAAAATAGAAAGGTAACATAAGATTGCTGAGGTCATTAAAACATCCCATGCGGCCTCAAAATTCAAAATGGTGGATGTTAAAATGAAAGGCGTGAAAGAAGTGACATTATTGGGAAATAATAAAATTCAGGTTGGCAAGAAACCATCGGTGAAAATTTAACGGATTAAAAAAGGAATTAATTTTGTTAATGAAAACGGGGAATTACGAACTTAGTTTAGTTTCAAAACAGAATTTCAAATAAAGGGAACCGTTTTGGAGTATATGAAATTAACTAACGCCATCCCAGGTGGAGTGGAAAAGAGAAGTTTAGGTTGAAATAAAAAACATGCAAACATAACACAGTTAATTTTGTTGGATATATTAAAAAAAAAACAGAGTTGGGACCAAATTTTTTTCTATAATTCTTGTGGAGAAGGGAATTATAAAACCACACAAGGTTCAGTATAAATGGGAAAAATCTTGCAAAAAGAAGTTAATAAGGTAATGCTTACAAAAATATTTCGTTCACATTCAATGAACCAAAGATTCGCATGTTTATTTATAAAATGCTACATAGGAACACAGCCACAAACAAGCACCTCTTTGGTAAAGTTGCAGATGTCAGCTCACCTCTCTGCACTTTTTGTAATAATGAGGAAGAATCCATGGAACACTTGGTCTTCACATG
>JAHWFP010061593.1:0-27891 GCA_023313725.1 Lithobius niger
TTTCGAAGGACCGTAGTAGGGCCGAAATGCGGTAGTCGTCGAGAAGTTATGTTTTGTCTGCCGCTTTGAATACAGAGTTTAGTGCCGAGGGATAGACGAGGATTGTTGAACCTTTTACTTTGTCAATGTTGAATAGGTCGCTGAAGAATTTTAGAAGGTCTGGAAGGGGGGGGGGGGTGATTGGTATAGTTTGCCTTGTGATACACCAATGAATCCTTTTAACCAGTGGTTGTCATACATGCGGTTCGTTGAGTCTCTGGTTGCCTTTGAGGCGATGCGTTCGACTTCTACGCGATGAATTCCAGCCTTCTTGAGGAGTTTGACGATAGTAGCCACCCGTGTAAGTTGAGGTTTGCAAGGTTTGGGTGTAATTTTGACCCTTTCTGTTGTGATAGAAGATCTGGTAGAAGAGGCAGACTTCTTAGAGTGTCTACTACTAGGTCTAGGAGGAGCGGGAACCACGCTGTTGATGGCCAAACAGAGGCTATTAGGAGGAAGAGGCTCTGGCTTTCTTCTATTTTCCGAAGAACTTGCGGTAGCAATTTGAATGGAGGGAATAGGTATGGTACAGGTTGTGCCATGGAAATATTACGGCGTCTACTGCTAATGCTAAAAAATATGTAATGTATTTTTTCAACAGGCAATAGAAACCAAAATTAACCAGGTAACACTGGTATTTTGACGTTTTTTGATGTTTCCTGGAGTACTTTTTCCTCCTAAAACCGAATCTGCCGAGTGCCAGACGCTGAATGTTGAACAAAATTTGTTACGTCAAAAAGTCGTCATTTACACGTTTTTTTTATACAGCGGGTAAAAGAAAGGTCGTACGACTTTAGGAGCCCGGATATCATTTGTAGCTCTCGCAATAAGCTAAAGAATGGTCCTAACCTTGTCCTTCTATCATTAATAGCAACGGAGTTACGTCCCGTTGAATATTACTTCATATCACGTCTTTGTGACGTTTCCTCGACGTGTGGCTTCCCTGCGGGTCATAAAAAGAAAGGTCGTACGACTTTGGAAGCCCTAATATCATTTGTAGCCCTCGTAACTAAAGAACGGTCCAAACCTTGTCCTTCTATCACTCATAGCAACGGAGTTGCATTCGGATTATGTCGTATCCAGTCCATGTGATATTTCCTCTACTTGAGGCTTCCCTGAGGGTCAAAATACGGGTTGTGTGATATTGGTAGCCCTAATACCATTTGTAAAACTTGAGCTAGGCTATAAAATGGCCCAAACCCTACTCTTCTATCACTGGTTACTATGCAAATTAATATGCCGAGACAATAGGAATGTATTTTATTTTAATGCATTTCAGCCTTAGGAAATATCTTGTAACTAAAGAACTAGTCATCTTTGAACTACTCCTCTAGAGCATGGTTCATTTCTTCCTCTTCATCATCAGTGACGTTTTCATGCAGTAATACGGTTGCAGGGTTCTGGCACGTAAGGTCGCCCTTACATACGCAGAATACCTTATTGCATGCCAGGGCAAACCTCCTGCACGTACAATTGCCCGAAGAACAACCTGTGCACTTACAACATATTAAGTTTAGCACCTCTTCGGGTGCAACAAGCTGCCCAAGCAAGATCACGACTGGTTGCAGAGTTGAACCATTTAATTCCCACCCACACTGGAGCGGATCAAGCTGTGGGGGGTTTGCTAAGTTCACAGCTTTCCACAATGTTGTCTGGTAATGTGCTCGTTCACAGTGAGGTTGGACGGCAGCGATGGTGGGAGGCAAGGTACTCAGCTTTGGAGAGACATGTTTTTTCACAGCCATTTTTCTGCTAAAGATGGTTGCACGCATGTCTTCAAACGAGTCAGTAGGTTTTTGTCCATATAGTGTTGCCACAAATTTAAACGCACTTGTAGTGACTTCATCTAAGTCTTTCAATGGATCTCCTAGCTCAAGTACGTCTTCATAACCTTGAAGTTTTTTGAGGATGGTCACTTTTCCAATACCAAACAATCCGGAAACAGTGCCACAGCCAGAAAGTGCATGATACGAGTGTGTCGCTTTTCAGTACGGTACATTACCTACCTTCATTGCGATGGTGTCATGTTTCTCGACTACCTTATTGATGTCTATGACAGCTCGATCCTTGAAACATGCCTCCATTGTAACGTGAAATGCATGCTGAGTTTACCTGATGCGTGTGTACGTGATGAACCAAAATAACCAAACGTCAGTATCATCTGAAACGACTGTAATTGGTAAGTGACCAGCGTCAATCTCGTGGATCATGTGATAGGCCATAGTTACATCTGCTTCCTCGTGAGTAACAGCAATTTCACGAGGTCCGACGCCAACCTTTAAGGGATGAGGGTCAGGTCCAGTTATTATCATTTGTTGTCCATGAGGAATCTTCATGGAACCTAAGCTGTTGATTACTAACAAGATGATTTGTTCTTTGTTGGCAGTTACGTTGAGCACCACAGATTGTTTAGGTAGTGGCGATTGTTCTGTAAGTTTGTATACACGACTGAATCCCTTATTGCACGGCAGAAAGCTTTCGTACTAAGTTTGTTATATCTATCAAAAACTATATGAACTATTGGTATGGTTCCAACTCGTTTGGCTATGCAGGCCACTGCTGCAGTGATGAAGTCGGAAACTTTAGCTTGTGAGGCTGGCCAAGGTACAGTCCAGAGCATTTGCATCTAAGATGATCACTGATGGGGGTTGCATGTTCTGTGCGCCACTTTCTACCTGAAGTTGGGTCTTCATCACAGACTTCATTGCTTGTTCTCATGTCGCCACTGTCATCAAAAAGTGCAGTCAGAACTTGTGCCAGCTCATGAGCAAAAAGGGAATTGACAGGAATAGCCTCTCGCTCTGACGCTAAGATGGCAATAACTCTGGCGTAGATGAAGTCAAGTGGTATACTTTTTGTTCTACCATAAGGCCCTAACCCATCTTTGTACATGTTGCCATTGTTTACACTTTCTTATTTAGCCTTCCATAGAACCCTTCTGCATGCCATTGCTCTGTTCCAATCTTGACAGTATCATAAACATTCAATTCTGGAACATCACTAAATTGTCCAGTGAAAATGTTAACGATTCCGTTTGTGCTTGGATACATTTCTGCATCCAACACGTCAATGCACATTGATAGCGCTTCTCTGATTTTATTCCTATCTTCTGAATCTGCCAATATACGAGTGTGTCACTCTTCAGTACGGTACATTGCCTACCTTCATTGCTTCAAGGTCATGACTTAGCTGTCCGAAGATTCCACGCGACAACGCCCAGATTGCTAGAATCGATTCATTCATCGTGGAGCCAATAATTCCACCCGGCCCATGACCGTAACCAATATCACACAACCCGTATTTTGACCCTCAGGAAACCTCACGTAGAGGAAATATCACATGGACTGGATACCACGTGATCCGAACGCAACTCCATTGCTATGAGTGATAGAAGGACAAGGTTTGGACCGTTCTTTAGCTTATTTCGAGGGCTACAAATGATATTAGCGCTCATAAAGTCGTAAGACCTTTTTATGACCCGTAGGGAAGCCACACGTCGAGGAAACGTCACAAAGACGTGATAAGACGTAATATTCAACGGGACGTAACTCCGTTGCTATTAATGATAGAAGGACAAAGTTTGGACCATTCTTTAGCTTATTGCGAGGGCTACAAATGATATCCGGGCTCCTAAGTCGTACGACCTTTCTTTTACCCGCTGTATAAAAAAAAACTTGTAAATGACGTCTTTTTGACGTCATAAAAAATTTTGCTCAACATTTAGTGTCTGGCACTCGGCGGATTCGGTTTAGGAGGAAAAAGTACTCCAGGAAACGTCAAAAAACGTCAAAATACCAGTGTTACCTGGTTAATTTTGGTTTCTATTGCCTGTTGAAAAAATTATTACCTATTTTTTAGCATTCTCCTTCTCATAATGCTGTTCTAACTAGAGATTAAACAGAGTTCTTCCGGTTCGCTACCTACTGCGCAGCTCTACTACGCAGCCTTCATCGTATGTATAGTCGAAGTGGAGCGACAGAGCTCACCTTTTCGACACCTCTACCCTGCCCTAATGGGAATGAGAGGGGAGGAGGGCGGAGCCAGGTAATGTATTTTTTCAACAGGCAATAGAAACCAAAATTAATCAGGTAACACTGGTATTTTGACGTTTCTAGTTGCCTTGAAAAAATCCATTAACTATTTTTTAGCATTCCCATACACTTCGTCAAGGTGGAAGGTGCCATTTGACCGGAGTCCCCTCAGGTAGCGACCGGCCCCTGTAACACGAAGCAAATTCCAGCGTGCCCAGGGGTCAGAGTACACGGTGGGCAGCAACGCGGTACAAGCCGACGGCATGATGAGACGTGTCCCGGAGGTAATGGGACGTGAAGACGGTAGGATGGCGCCAGGAGGCTGATTCCATGATGTTCGTGATGGAGATATTGTTGAAATGAGCCCAGGAGGTAGAAATAGTACGAAGTTCGTGCGCCGTAACTTTAATACCTTCCGTGATGCAGTTGACATCAATAGCTTCGTATGCTTGGAGGATCACGATTTGGATCCAGGAGGCAATCATTAATGCGGAGGTTTCCCCAGTCTTACTGCTGAACGGTAGAAAAAGTTGAGTTCGATCCCTTCGTATAGGATGGGACGCTCTTAAGTAAAAGCGGACGGCTCGCACAGGGCAGAGAGTTTTCATGATCATCGCCCAAAATGCTGGAAAGAGACGGGATGATGAAAGGATCCGTTCGGTCGGTGCGCTTCTGGGTTTTCGCTCGGAAGGAGGAGTGGGGCCTAAGGGTAACGCCCTTGAAATCTGGTAGGAAAAAACAGTCCTGTTCACTGGCGGAAAGGGCCTGTAGTTCGCTACAGCGGAGGCACGCGGCAAGAGCTACGAGAAACACAGTTTTCCTGGTGAGATGGCTAAGACGTGCGGAGGCTAAAGGTTCATAGGGGGGCAGCTATCAGGGCCGTTAAGACGATGACCTCTTCGGGACACGAGGACGATCAAGTTGGAACGAGTGTATTAAGGATGAGATCTTGTAATCCGTGAGGAGGTCGGTATTTCCGGCTGTTTGAAGACGGCATTCAAGGCTGACCTATAAACTAAGATGGTAGACCCTTTCAACCCCTCCTTAAACAAGGAGGTTAGGAAGCGGAGGAGGTCGGGCAAAGGAGGATGGATTGGATTGACCTGTTGTGCGATACACCAATGAAACCACTATTTCCAGTGGCTGTCGTAAATTTTTGTAGTGGAGGACCGGACGGCCCGAGAAGTGATACGAGAGGCCTCGTCTTCAAGAATGCCTGTTGAGCGAAGGAGTCGAATGATAGTAGCCACCCGTGAAGGTGTAGCGACGGTAGGTTCGGATGGTAAATCTGGCCCTGGCCTTGAGCGAGAAGGTCCTGATGTGTTGGCAGCTGGCGGGCAGAGTCTATGAGAAGAGACAGGAGGAGTGGGAACCATGCTGCGGATGGCCAGTTCGATGCCACCATGAGAAATCGTCCCGCGCATTCGGCGATCTTGCGGAGGACGAGAGGAAGGAGGTGTGGAGGTGGAAATGCATACGCGTGGAGGTGGTTCCAATCGAGAGTAAGGGCATCCACTGCCCAAGCCCGGGAATCCAGCAGTGGGCTGACAAACAGGGGTAGTTTGTTGTTGAACCTTGTGGCAAAGAGGTCCACTGCGGGACGTTGCCAAAGGGCAAAGAGAGCATGGCAAACGGAGGGGTGTAGAGCCCATTCGCTGATCGGAGGTTTCTTGCGAGAGAGGGAGTCGGCTACGACATTCAGGTTTCCCGGGATATGGAGTGGTAGTATTTGAATATGGTAGGCAATGCAATACCGAAAGATCTCGGAAGTTATCTGGTGGAGGGAGGAGGAATGCGTCCCACCACCCTTGCGGAGGTATGCCACTGCCGTAGTGTTGTCGATGTGAACTTGTACCACTTTGGAGGACAGAAACTTCTGAAAATTACGGAGGCCAAGGAGGACTGCCCGAAGTTCGAGGTGGTTGATGTGTTCGGTTGTTCCCGAGGGCCACCGGCCGGAGGCGGTCAAACTGTCGACGTGCGCACCCCAGCCCAGGCGTGAGGCGTCTGTAAAAAGGTGTAGGTGCGGAAGAGGCTCGTGGAGGGAAACTGAAGCAGTGTGGTTCGTGACTTCCATCCACCAGAGGAAGGTCTGTAGTGGGAAGGATGGATCCCGTTTCTGAGGAGGGAGCTTGATGGCGATGGACGAGTCCCCCCCCCCCCCACCGGGTCAAGCGGTAGTGATGGAGAGGACGTGCCATCCACCTCCAGTAAGGCACTAGGTCTGCAAAGGTGTCTATGTCTCCGATGGTGAAGGCGAGGTCCCGGAAGGTGTGTTGTGGTAGATGCAGAAAGTCCAGGGCAGACCGGAGGTGTGACGAGATTCGTTCTGGCGACGGCATGACTGATCCCAGGCGGAGGTCGAAGGATACCCCTAGGAAGAGAAATGTTTGAGCCGGCTGAAGGCGAGACTTTGGTAGCTTGATCCCCAGCCCCAGGTGATGAAAAAGTGACACGGCGGAGGCCAGATTTGCTGCCAAAACTTGTGAGCTTTGATGAGGAAGAAGACAGTAGTCGAGAAACGCATGCATGTAAGCGGATTCCTTGTTGATGGAGGTACGCTAAAACTGGCCGGAGGACGGTAGTATAGGCCCAAGGAGCAGCATTGAGCCCAAACGGAAGGCATAGGTACTCGTAGACAGTGTTGTCTAGGACGAAACAAAACAGGTGGCGGACAGAGGCATGAAGAGGAATGTGAAGGTAGGCGTCGGCGAGGTCGAGAGACGGTCCAATCGTTCAGTTGTAATGATTCGCGGATGGAGGCCACCGTTTCCACCTGAAAATGTAGATTGTAGATAAAATGATAAAATGGTGGAGAGGCTTTAGATTGAAGATTAACCGGGATGCACCGCCCTTCTTTTCGCATAAAAAGATGTCGCTGTAGAACCCTAGGGTGAATGGAGGTTGAACAATGCGAATTGCTTGTTTCTGAACGAGAGTCTTAATTTCTAAGCGAACCGGAGGAGGAAAAAAACTTTGGTTTGAAGCCGGTGGAGACTATGGAACGAAGCACGGGATCGGCGGTGATTGAGTACCAAGCCTTGGTGTAGAACCGAAGGTGTCCCCCTATAGCTTGTGGGGGAGGTGGAATGTCAATATGATTTGTGGCTTCTGTGTTTGGACAGGCGACCTGACTAGGAGGATGAGCGGCCCATGGGACGGCCTCGGCCTCGACCCTGGTGTTTGTTTGGAAAGGGCGAGGCTGAACGAGGAGCCGGAGGCGGAGGACGCTCGGAAGACTTGGTGTTGGAGGAAGATTCCGGAGGGGCGTCTACCCGTGGGAGGGACTGATGGCGCCGAGACGTGCGAGCCCTGTTGAAGCGAGGCTTGCGGGAGATGTTCAAATGCGGAGCTACCTTGGGGATGAGATCCCGGAAGAGGCACTCTATCTCGTGGATTGGCTGATTCCGGAGGAGGTGGCGAGTGGAGGCATGGAGGTTGGGTGCAGTATTCAGCGCAACCTCACGAAGCAGCAAGGTAGAGTTAAAGAGAGCCCTAGTAAACCAGTTCATTGCATGGTAGGTGGCGAAGCAGCTTTTGCGAAAAACCTGAGTGATTAGGAAGGTAAGCTATCGAGAATCCTCCGGAGGGTCAGTATATAATCGTTCGCATAATGTGTTTGCGGCAGTACTGAGCACATCCGCTTGGGAGGCGGCTCGAAGGCCGAGGCGGAGGATGCGGTTAGACCGGAACCGTTACCCTCCGGGGAAGGTAGAGCGATGAGCCGAAGTCCAACTTCGTATCTGCCGTTAGAAATTCAGATTGAGGGTAAGTGTCAAAGTTACGAGGATTGCCGGTGACATCACCAATTGGACGGAAGAAATAATTCTCCCGGCCAGGACGAGGTGGAGGGTGTTCCTTATCCAGTTCTAAGGGAGATCCGTTGCCTAAGAAAATACCACCGTTGCGGAGGAGGGTGGTTAGAAGCGTTGTTGACTGGCCAAGTAATGGAGGCTGAAGAGGCGAATGGTCCCGAAGACCAAACCCGTATCCCATGGCCAAGCCCCTGTTTTTGGCGGTATCGGCTGCGGAGGCGGAGGGCTTATAAAGGAAGCAGTCGGGAATGATTCCTTCTACCGTCCGCATTAATTCCGGGAGAAGTATCTCTGAAGGATCAGGATCGTTGGGAAACGGAGGATCGGGGAGAGGGATCCGGTGAATAGTAGGAATCCGGAGCCACCTCAGCCGGAAGCGAAGACGGCGGTTTTGGCAGTGGCTGCGGCGGAGGTGGAGGACCGACGGAAGCAGAGGATGGTCCTGCGTCGGCTGGTTGTGAACAGTGACGCTTGGGGAGGGAAGCCAACCAAGCGGAGATATAATCCGGCGTTTTACGTTTGAAGCTACGTAGGGAAGAGTCCATTAAGGAATGCACTTGAGAAGGTGTAAGAGGCTCGTTAGTACGCTTAGAGGTATTGGACGAACGAGATGAAAGGTCCAATGGCAGGGTGGAGGTGGAGGCAAGCTTAGCTACAACCTTCCGTGCCTTGAGTTGTAATTTTAGTCGCATATAATGTTCCTTGGTGCGAGCGAGCTCAGTAGAAAGAGACCAGAGGTCAGTTGTCGGAGATGGTTGACCACACGGAACGGGTGAAGTGGCGGTGGTATTGCACTGCGGAGGCAAAGACTCCGACAGTAGCGGGTTCGGAGGCGGAGGCGCCAGTAAGTCCTGTTCGGTGGTAAGTTAGAAAACCTCCACGTTCTCGAGAGACGGAGGAACAGGAGAGGCGGGAAGGCGAGGAAGGGGGCATTCCCTGGGCGTCCCCTTTGCTCGTGGCATCGAAGCGGAGGCGAAGGCTAATGCTGGAAGCGGAGGTAAGCACAGCGATCCAACGAAGTGAACAGCGTGGCAGCTAAAGAAGAAAAGGTGAGCTCTCTGTCGCTCCGCTTCGACTATAGATACGATGGAGGCTGCGTAGTAGAGCTGCGCAGTAGGTAGCGAACCGGAAGAACTCTGTTTAATCTCTAGTTAGAACAGCATTATGAGAAAGAGAATGCTAAAAAATAGGTAATGAATTTTTTCAAGGCAAGTAGAAACTTCATATATGAAACAAACCAAGGTACACCTGCTTGTAGCCTGGACTATGAGTTCCGCAAAAAAAGTAATTCGGGTAGGCATAGCCGCTAACAAAGCGGTAGGTAAAAAAGCCACTAACTAAGTCGAAAATAATCCCGATAGTTACCTGAGTTCAGAGCAGTATTAGTTCAGAATTGGGTTCTGATTCCAGATTTGAATCTAGTATTCATGGTCTTGTTGTGAATTCTGTTAAAAGTTCAAAGTGGATTGTAAAATGTTCACTTAATGATGTAGATTTACCCTTTGAATTGGATACTGGTTGTGATGCGACAATCTTACCCCAGAGCTGGTTTCATAAGCATTTCAGTAAATTAAAGTTAAAAGATACAGCAATCACCCTGTGTTCTTGGCTAGGTGAAGTTGCCTAAGCCTTTAGGTGTTGTTAACTTTAAGGTTAAATATAACGGCCAAGTTAAATACCTTGATGCTATCATTGCGCCTGGGGAACAACCAGCTTTATTTGGCAAATCTTGGATTAAAGAATTTCGCATCAAACTTGATCAGTTTTTTAATGCTGACTCTGTAACTTTTGACGATCCTGTTAAATCAATCTCTAAAGTTGAAATTTGTGATCATTTTCCTGAGCTTTTTAAACCCGGCATAGGAAAGTTTAAAGATTTCAAAGCAGAGGTTACTTTAAAACCCGATGCAAAGCATAGATTCATGAAAGCCTGGCCTGTGCCGCTCTCCATGAGAAGCAAGGTCGAAGCTGAAATTAAGCGCTTGGTGCGGGAGGGAATTCTTAAGCCTGTAAACTGTAGTTCTTGGGCGACGCCGGTGGTGCTGGTTCACAAACCCAATGGAGATGTGAGAATTGTCGGAGACTACAGTGTTACAGTAAGCCCAGAAATAGTTAGTAAATACTTTCCCATTCTGCGTGCTGAGGATTTGTTTAGCGAACTAGCTGGCTGCGACACATTTTCTTTGATAGACTTGTCGGACGCATTTCTTTAAATGGAGTTAGAGGAATCTTCCAAGTCTCTGCTTACTGTGAATACTCATCTTGAGTTATTTCAGTGGCAACGTGTACCTTCTGGCTTTGCGAGCGCTCCCGGTATTTTTCAAAAAGGATGGAAATACTGTTGAAAGATTTCCGTAAAACTAAGCCGTTTTACGACGATGTACTGGTTGCGGGGAAGGGCGCTGAGCATGATAAGACCTTAATGAAAGTCTTAGCGGCCTTACAGGATGGGGGAGTGAGACTGATCGAAAGCCAAATGTAAGTTAAACAAGTCTGAACTGAAGTATTTAGGCTGTAGCATTGACAAAGATGGCATTCATAACCTACCAGAAGTTCTTGACGCAATTAGTAAGAGTCAGGAGCCAAGAAATAGTTCTGAACTTAAGTCATTTCTAGGTTTCCTACAACAGTATTCGAAATTTGTACCTCATCTATCATCAATTTTGGCACCGCTTAACAAATTGTTAAGTCCTAAAACACCCTGGAATTTGACTAGGGATTGCTCTAATGCAGTAAAACAAGCTAAAGCAGCATTTTTTGAGTTGTAACGTTCTGGTCCACTATGACGCCAAATTGCCTCTTAAACTAGCCTCTGATGCGTTCCCCTGGGGCGTGGGCTCAGTCCTTATGCATGTGCTGCCATCTGGTGAGGACCGATCTATAGCATTTGCTTCAAGGTGCTTGTCTAAAGCGGAAATTTCCTATGCTCAATTTGATAAAGAAGCACTAGCTATAGTGTTCGGAGTCAAAAGGTTTCATCAATATTTGTACGGGCAGAAATTTACACTCCAGACAGATCAGAAAGCGTTGTTCTGGATTTTTGGAAATAAGGTAGGAATTCCGTTAATGGCGGCCTCTCGTATCCAGCGTTGGGCCCTGTCCCTGAATGCCTATTCTTATGATTTGCAGCACATCCCGGGAAAAATAAACCTAACAGCGGATAGTCTTTCTCGTTTGCCTTTGGCTTGTGAATTGCCCAGTAAGCCTGACTCTTATACTGTTATGAACATGCAACAAGTACTGTCACTGCCGGTTTTGGGTGGCCAGTTAGAAAAACTGACACGTCGTAATAGAATTCTGTCACAAGTTCTTCGTTACACGCAGTCTGGATGGCCAGATAAAATTGACAGTGACGAACTTAAACCTTTTTTTCAGCGCAGGAACGAAATTTCAAATGACAATGATGTTCTATTTTGGGGGATAAGAATAGTAATTCCTACTGCCCTACGTGCACAAATTCTAACAGAATTGCATGTAGGACATGATGGAATTGTTTGTATTAAGACTTCTGCTAGGTCTAAGGTTTGGTGGCCTAAAATAGATGAAGATTTAGAACGAGTAGTTAAAACATGCACCATTTGTCAAACTGTTAAAACTGCAAACCGCACAATTTGCCACATAGAAAGCATTCTTGGGAGTGACCAGTCCCTCCCTGGGACAGGGTGCATATTGATTTTGTTGGACCACTGGAAGGAAAAATGTTTATGCTGTTAATTGACGCTTATTCTAAGTACCCATTTGTATACGAAATGAAAACTACAACTTCCTGTAAAGTTATTGAAAAGCTTAGAGAATTATTTGCACTAATGGGGTACTGTTAATTACTGGTTTCAGATAATGCGGCACAATTTACGACATTGCAAGGATGCAATGCAAGGATGTGGCATTCGTCACTTATTTAGTGCACCGTTTTTTCCCGCAACGAATGGTCAAATTGAATCTTAAGTAAAAAATTTCAAACAAATTTACAAATGTGAACGAGCGTCTGGTGTACCACACGAAATTGCGTTGCAGCGTTATCTATTCACTACTCGTGCTACCCCTCACGTAACCACAAATGAAACCCCGTTCAAATTAATGTTCGGCAGGCAAATGAGAACTCGACTCGACTTACTGATAGTTGACAGGCGTGCCTGGGTAGAAGAAAGCCAACGTCGTTAAGTCGGTCGTTCGTTAAGACACACTGATTATTCGTTCAGAATTGGCGAAGTTGTGTGGGCGAAAGATTATCGTGTCAAAGTGTTTCACTCGATTTCTGCGCGCATAACTAATGAGTTGGAGGCCTGAAATTCAGCATTCTTACACGTGACAACCTCGTTTGGATTCGCCATCGCGATCAAATGCGATAAGCTGATTCGTCGATGTAACCAAGTTTTTAGGAGGGGTGGGGCTCCGTTGATTTTCCGTCCAATAACCAATCAGATCCCTGGATTCCGCCATTGACATCTACTGTACAAGGGAATTTATCTCCGCCCCCTCCGTTGCTTCCTGTATCTCCACGTTTGAGCCTTCCGAACACACGAAAAGCGACGTCTGACGTCACGCTGCCAAAGTCAAGGCTAGCTGCGAGTCCAAGCTAGCAGCCGAGTCTGTTGAAGTATCCTGGGAGTGCACGTTTGCATGCGAAGCGCTCTAGTATTGCGCCGCCAACTTCAACTTCATGTTTAACATCGCCAAACCCAATTGAGCGAAACATTCGTGTCCGTCTGTCAATGAGCCCTAAGCAGCTCGAACGGCAAACTGTCCGCCCAGTAGGGGCTAGGGGATCTTCTAAACTTTTTGGAGTCTGCTAGTGAAAGGCAGCCTCTTAGGCAGTCGCAACGAGAAGTGACGCGACCCAAACGTCTAAACCTTTAACACCTGGTTTAATTAAATGTTTGTTGTGACATTATTATTTGCCATTTTCTGTCCTTTGTCTTCTTCGTTTTTTTTCAGGTCTGTATTATCATTTTGTCTCTACCTGAAGAGAAGACAGTTTTGAAAATAGAAGATTACGATTTGGACAACACCAATTTGAAAACATTACGGCATCGCATCATACCTTTGAGTTATTACATTGTGTCTAATTGTGTTTCGTTTTCAGGGTTGACTAATTTAGGTTTTTCAAGTTCCTTATTTCTAGTTGTTGATATTAAATTGAAAGTTTATTGTAAACTACTCATAAAGAGTAGGAGCACGTAATTATTTAAATTAATATATGGCTTTCAATTTGTAAGGGGGCAGTGTGGTGTTTGATACCCACATTACCTAATGAACTGTTTTCCAATTAGCAGGAGGCGCTTCACGTCACCTGTCTTCAGTATTGTAACCTGTCACATGGCTTAGGTCATATGACCATTGTTAATAAATACGGAGCGCACCTTTTGTGCGATGTCACTCCAACCATTTAATTAGCCTAGTGCGGGTCACTCATTTAACTAGGCGTAGTTTAAGTTAAGCCTTAACATAACACGTATAATTAAACAAACACGGACGTGACAAGCATTGACGTAAGGAGTGGTAAACTTTCGGTGGAGGAGTGCTGCTAGTATAATTTCAATAGGGTGAGCAGAAAGGATTTATTTGGGGAAAACGTAGCATCGCAAAATTTACACTTAAACGGGTTTTTACCTAAATGGTTTGCTAAAACCTATATACTCAAACCTACGTTTGGAGAAAACTTGGCACCACACAACACACTTATACTCACACAATAATGATTCGGTGTTGTAACGATTCCAGATGACCTGCTTGCCAATAGGCTGCGTTGGACAAGTTACATTTGAGAGTATTTTCTTCAGTACGGGATCAACTATGAACCTTTGACATACCAGTCTTTCAAATAAATACAGCTTTGCACAAGTTGCACTTAAAACGTATTTTGCTAGTATGAATAAGATGGTATTACCACCAATGAACCTGTTTGCAGAGTGTGGCATCACACTTCACGCATTTATGGGGCTACTTACCAGTATGAACTCAATATTATATTATGCAAGGTCATAATCGTGGAAATGCAGCATCACACAAGTCAGATTTAAGGTGTTTCTCTTTATCATGAATAGGACAATAGATTTTCGGCTCACCTATTCGTGGAAGTACACCGTCACACTTCTCACACTTACCAGCTTCTTACCAGTATAAACTCAGTTAGGCCGGTCCTAATCGTCGGTATGAAAGACGTTGTTCTTCAATATAAATATGATGGTCGACTTTCACTTTACCCGTTCGTGATAGTACAGCCTCACACAATTCATGCTTATATAGCTTCTCACCTGCTCAACGTTGCTGTTTTTGGTTGCAGTTAAGTTCCCAAGAACAACAACAAAGATGGCCGGCACTCACAGTTCAGACCGACAGCTTCAAACACTTGTATTTACTATCACAAAGTGACCGGAAGTCCAAAACACTTCCAGAATGACCACGTAACATTCATGCCGTCACTTGCACAAGCAGGGGTTCGCCATGGGTTTGTAACGTTTCCAACATGCTAAAAAAAAAAAAAAAGAAGCCAACGAGCATCGCATATGTAGTTGTTTCCGGAAGTGTTAAGATTTAACCTGGCTGATTGGATTGCCGATGGGGTGAATCCTTTCTTCTGGGGTGTGAGTCCATTGTGGAAGGTTGATTGATGTTTTGAATGGTCCACTTTCCCCTGTCCAACTTTTTCAATTGGGGGAGGAGGATGACCGTCGTCTTGTTGACATTGTGGGTTGACTACAGATGGTTGGGCCCTCCTCACGTTGATTTCTTGGCATGATCCAAGAGGAAATCTTTTGAAGTTTGTGATTCTGAGAGCCGAAAATTAGTTAAGAAGTGGTCGTAGCCGTCTTCATGTTCATTTCCTTAAGGAGAGAGTTGGCATCCTCGGCAAAATGGTGGCAGGTTGGACGAAATTTGAAATGATGTGGGGTGAGGAATTATTTTCGAGCCCGAAAACAGAAGGAATAGCCATTGGCTTTGGCAGGGCAGTTCAAGCAAGGAAGCTCAAGGGTGCGATTTTCCATGCAGGGGAGTAAATTGGGGTGTAACGGCTTGCAGGGGAGTAAATTGGGGTGTAACGGCTTACAGGAGACGTCATTGTCGAACTGCCAAATAGAGTGTGCCATGAATTTCTCGGGCGGGCGGGCTGTAGCAGTTTCGGCCCAGTCAAGAAGAATGATTTGGAAATTTCGTCTTGGCTGGGCGGTGGTGGTATTTCCGCCTCACTCCAAGGAATTTTGTTTGTTTGTTTGTTTGCTTGTTTCGCTAATTTTGTGGATAAGCTGGTGATGCATTGACGCACCAGAGAAAGGTTCAGCTTCAGCAGCCTGATTTTAATTTTCGACAGGTGTAGGTTCTAGCGGGCAGCCAGGCTTAGTGATTTTACATTTGGGAAAGGGCCAGAAGTTTTCGTTGATTCAGAAAGCTCGGAAGATGACTGTGGAATGTTTGAGTCGAGGCCGTAAAGAGCCGGTGACGGAAGAGGCACAACTTCTCTTGATTGAGCAAATGCAAGTTGCGGAGGGTCAGTTGCGACGGTGGGGACTTAAACTGGCGGTTCAGTGTTAACTGCTTGAACATTAGTGGATGACACAGGCAAGGATCGTTGACATGACACATCGGATGATGTGGACAGTGTGGATGTTGTTTCCATAGGGTGTTCAGCTAATTCAGATATTGTTGGGAGAGCAGGAGCCCTGTGGGGTTGAAGCTGCAAAGGACACTTGTCTTGAAGACACTGTTAAAAGTGAAGAAAGAGTTGAAGATGATGATACTGACGATAGAGGGGTTGTGGTGACCAGTGGCAAACTTGTGGGAGTTGCACGAGGTGTTCGGAGAATTCTTTGTTTTCTCGGCTCCATTTTCGGTATAGTTGCTTTGGTGAAGGCGGTGCAGAGCCGAGAAGAGCTGCTAACTTTTCACGTTGTTGCTTAAGTCTTTTGGTAGAGCGGTCCTGCATCTTCTTAATGATGGGCCATTGATTTTGTGGGATAGTCACACAGATGGGGCACGGATTTGAGTAATAATCACATGATCTGTGGCTTCTACAGACCTTGTGTAGGGCCACTTTGTTTGCTAGAGTTTATCCCCGCACAATTACACATTTGGACGATTGGAAAGGTCAGTTCATGGCTGAGAAATGGTTCTAGATTGGATAACAGAAATTGTTGAGACTTGCCACCACGACTTTTTGCTATGATGAACGATGGGCAGCTTCAAATTAGAGGCAACAGTTGTCAGATGAGATACGATGATAGTGGAACACTGATAAGGTCGGAAAGGCGTAAAAGCGGTGAAGCGTCGTCCCAAGTCCCTTAACAAGATATCACTATGTGACGGGTGGTGCATGTGGGTGATGATGAAGACTACGCTTCTCGCAGAAGTGGGGTGTAGATTCGATGGTTGTTTTCGGATTAAGCAGTGTGTGTGCCACAAAAAAGAAAACTTTGGGCTGAACCGAAAGACTGAACGAAGGCATGACGTCAGATTGACGGTGGAAGAGAAGATCTCACTTTTCCTTTGAAATTTCAGAGGGGAAGTGTCGAAAACTGACGACGACGAAAGGGCGGTCAGTCGGAACGTCAACAAGGATGACGTGAAGGTCGGTGCCGTCTTGATTAAGACTGGGAGGAAGAAACAGACAATGACGGCTCAAGGAGTCTGTCCCTCCCCTCCCCAAGACTTCAGGGTTTTTTGTAACACGAGTATCGCTAACTTATTGCCAAAAATTTGGGGGAGGGTAAAGGGTGATTCAGTTGATGGCTGTCAAAATGAAGGAATCCTAGTTGCTGCGTCGAGCTCCTGTGAGGCCAAGGTGATGGTGACGTGAAGAAAAATTTTGTCGGCCGTTGGGGGAGTTTTATGACCATCTGTCCTCCACGATCGGTGAAAAAGAAGAGGACGAGAGGCAGTGGGGTGAGTTAACCCTGGGAAACGACATCGAAGGAGCCAAGATGTCTTGACTTCATTTAAGATGAAAAGTGACCATGCTCAGTCTGAGTTGTGAGTGCTGGCGTCAGGTGACTGGATGTGCTGCAACAAAAAGGTGGAGGCTTGTCGTCGCTGGACGAAAAGAGACCAGTTGGTCAGCTGCAAGTTGCTGAGTGTGTCTGACGGCATGTAGTCGACGAAGGACACCAGCAAGCAGAGAGAAGTGGATCGATCCTGGGAAATGATAGGGAGGGAACCACGATGTCTTTACTGCTTCGATGTGAGAAGGCGAAACACCCGACTGGTGGATACTTAGTCGTCGGCAGTGCTTATTGGCATATAACCGGCGACAAGAGGAGATTTGTGGATTGACTCTGGAAATGACAGGGAGAGAGCCACAATGTCATGAAAGCTACACTGCGAGTGGCGGAAACGCATCACAGGCTGGAAGCTTCAGTGTCGGTGGTGCCTGTCGTCACATAGCCGGCGAAAAGGCAAATGCAAACGGAAGAAAATTTGTGGATCGACCCTGGGAAACTACAGGGAGGGAGCCACGTGTCTTGTTCCTTTCCTACGGCAACTGCTCGCTCAGCCACCGAATCCAGGCCTGTGGTAAGCGGCAATACCGTCGAAGGATCGGCGAGAAGACCAGTCGTTGTCAGGCGAAAGGGAAAGCAAGGTCGGACGAGACGGTGGTTAGAATGAATACGGCGATCGGCCGCTTAGCCACCGAATCCAAGCATGGTGGTGAGCGGCAGTGTCCTCGATAAGACAACGAGGATCCCAGTCGTATCCGGCGAAAGGGATAGCAAGGTCGGACGAAACAGTGGTAAGGATGCCTACGGACGATGGCCCGTCCAGCCACCGAATCCAAGCGTGGTGGTGAAAGGCAGTTTCTGTCGGCGAGACGGCCAGGATACCGGTCGTGTCCGGCGAAAGGGATGGCAAGGTCGGACAAAATGGTGGTTTGGTTGCCTATGGTGACTGCTCGCTCAGCCACCGAATCCAAGCGTGGCGGAGAGCGGCAGTTTCAGTCAATGAGATGGCGAGGTGAGTCGTTGACCGGTAAAATGGATAGCATGGTCGGACGAGACAGTGATAGGGATGTGGCGGAGTCCCACGAGGAGCCGACGAAAAGCAATACCCCATCCGGCTAAAGACAGCATGGACAGACGAGACGAAGGCCTGCAGCAGCCAAGGAGTCGGCGAAGGGTTCTTGACATTCAGCGATGTCATTAACAAGTTCCGGCGAAACGGACGACAAAAAGCTGGCTGTCGAGGGAAGCAAAAACCGTTACAGGCACCAACATTATTGTCCCACAGTAAGAAACAGGAACGAAAGGCTGCGGCAGCAAGCCTTGATGGGACGGGAAGAACAGCAGGCGGCAAAGGGTTCCATGAAGTTGTCGGCGAAAAGAGTCGAAGAACGGTCGGCAGAAGGGTCCAAGCGAAAAGGGCTAGAGAAACGCAGTTGGCGGCAAAAGAAGAAACGAAAGGGAAAGACGAAGCGACCATGACAACATGGCCGCCAGAGAACAAAAGATGCAGCGCTCTCGTAGCAAGATGCTTTAATAGGAGCATTTTTCATGCATGCGCAGTTGGGTTACCAAGCTGGCCGGATACAAACAACTATATAACTTTATAATGTAATGCAGCATTACGAGAACATAATGCAAGAAATTCACAGGTAATTTATATTTTCTATCGGTAATAAGAAAGCAATTTTATTTTTAAATACTAACAGTAATTTACAGAAACCAACTTACCTAGTTCACAAAACGAATTTGAGTCAACTTTGTTCCATACTACAAGGTTTTCACCTGTCCGAGGGTCTACTATTGAAATGTAAGGCCAATCAAGTACTTTGTAAAATCTCATGTACCGCTGGCCCTCGTCGCTATCATGATACACCTAATACAGCAATCCAATGAACAAAATATGAGAGTGTTATTGCAGTCCTGACATGGTATTTGCTCACATTGATTTTTAAAGAATAACCAACCAACAACTATGAGCTAACAGGCTGATAATTAATATATTTCTCAGCAATCAAACAAGGGAAAATAAGATTAAATCGGGAGCAAATAAAAGGTCCATAGGCATAAGAATTTATACGGGTGGGGAGGCAAATTTGTGACTGAGACCCCTACTGAAACGTCTTAGATTCATTCCTATTAGTTCCCTCTAAGTTTATGGGAAGGCGTTAGTTATTTCCTAAATTCAGGTTCGTTACTGGTCTATAACAGAGTAGCCTGTTTTTAAATGTTCTTCTGTTTAGCTACTATTTCTCCGGGAACTACGATCCTTGTATGTCGTACACACAGAAATTTGGTTAGGCTAGTCAGTTTAGTAGTCCGTTGTGGCTGCTGGTTTATTAAAATAAATAAAATTACCATTTATTTATTTTGTGCTAATTTAACTTGGATCCCACTTGTTAAAGATGCATGCCAAGAAAAGTTACGTGGAACCTTTTTTTCGTTAAAGTTGCATCCGGCTTTTACAAGCAATGAGACGTGATTTTCTGTAAACCCTTTGAATTTACTTAATGTTTATTAAGGTAAATGTCAGATTCGTTTGGATAAAAATATGTAATCTCTGCTGTTGACATGTAACTTTCCATTCGAAAAAAATGTAAATATTGTTGACTATTGTCAATTGAAAAAGAAGATCGACCTTGTGTCAGCTGTTTTCGCGAATTGCGTGTTTGACCATAGAAATGTATTTCAGCTTGGAGCCGGAAAACTGTTAAGTACAAATGCGGTTGGAACCAATTTCGAAATTTTTTAGTTTGGATATTAAACAACATTTTAGTTAGTTTAAAATATAAATTAGTATTTTAATCTAGGTTAAACTTATAGTTTAGTGCTTTGTTATTTGACTCCGTTTACCTAACGAAATGGCATGAGCGCTAGCACTGATAGGGTACTAAGGGTGAGTTTTCGCAACGAGACCTTCTCGCTCGCCTAACGCTATTTGCTAGGCAACCGTTATTTATTTACGATTAATTTCCCGTTTCTGTTAAATGAATGCGGTAAAAGGCAACAAATTAAATGTATTATAAATAACAACACGGATAAAGAACAAAGTGCAACATTCATTTTAAACATTGGTACAACATTGTTGCTATTTCACGCTACTTCCAAAATTTGCTATTCTCGCTGAAAAAACAGCTTCTAGCAGTGATCAAAAGACGGTAGAATAAATAGCTACTCGCAGCGAGAATTCAAAATCCAACATGGCGTCCGTTTCGGGGTTGTCGAATCGAAGACAAATCATTGAATACCGGCAATCAGAAATCTGTCCGTCGTCTTGTACAGCAATAAAAATTGTTTTCTAGTTGTCATAAATCGACGCTGTCATGCTGCACGCTTCGTACGTCGTGTCGCGAGGCACGATGAGGATATTTGCGTCCGTGTTGTTGCCATGGTTACTACATATAGACAACTTGAAAGCCACATTCTTCGGTAAAGGCCAGAAACAACCAGTAGATTTAGTATTAACCACGAGAAAGCAAGTAAGCGAAAAAATTGTCGTTGCATAAACCAGACCTAACAGCTGTTACCAGAGCCAGTGCTAGTGCCAGTGGCGAATTTTAGATTTGCTTGTCAGCTCACTTAGAGTTGGAATTTTTCATTTATCGAGCTTTAGTCCTATAGCTATTAACTCATAGTATTGCATAGCATTATTATTTTTTAAATAAAAATAAATTAAGGTCAGCACATTTCATTTTGAAATTAGCATTGCGAAGCCTGTAACCTGTACCGGAACCAGATCGAACAGACCTTTTTTTGGCCAATCACAGGGCGCGAGCTCGGCCAATGTGATGCTCGCATGCTCGGCTGCTCTTGTCTGAGTCTGAGGAAAGCGTGGACATTTGAAACGACGCTTTTTGCTGGAAGTCACATTACCGATCTTTTAAAATTTAGCGTTGCAACGTGTAGGCCAGCCAATAACCGCCTCAGGCGCAAAAGGCCTCAAGGCAATCGTCGAATTGAAATGGAGTTTATGAAGCTAACTTAGGTTTTCACCAAATGAGAAGCCTTAATCTCTCCTGCCCGTCCGCGTGATGGTAGGCATTTTCGTATTTAAGGAAACGGAAACTTGTCTTCTGGATCCCAAAAACCACTGTAGATCGGTGGGACGCTATGCCATTTTTAGAGCAGGCGCACGCTAGTAGTAAGGGATTTGAAGAATAACAGGCCCTTTTGAACAGGCCCTACAGTAAACCCATGCATTTTGTCATGTTTGTAATACTCCAATTTGAGTATTATTTTTCGCAGGTTTTTTTCTTAATGTTTGTCACCGTGTGCTTATTTTAGAAAATGGTCAAAATTTCTGTTGAACAAAAAATGTAAAAGAATTAGCGATGTTTTTTTCAACGGTGTTGGTGGTTTGTTCACCGTACGCCTATTTTTACGGGGGTGCAGGGAGAACAGAGGTCCGATGGGACTCCACATTTTCGGTGGAACAGGGAGGGGGATACAAAAAACACAGTTATCATTTCATCAATATTGAGTATATTTTGGTGAAGGGCAGTTTATTCTGTGGGTTTGTAGAAAGAGAACATTGCGGCAGGATAGGCCTATTTGCTATTTGCTTTTTTTTCTGCTGAGCAACATTTCTGTAAGTTTGGGGAATTCTAATACCTTCACAGCTGTCGTCTTTAACTTGTATCACTGACCTCTAAGTGAAAGTTGTATAGATTGTTTTTTTCTTGAGTGCTTGTGTCATTGACCTCTAGAGCGACTAACGGCCTCTGGCGAAATATATCACAATAACTACGGATTTAAAAACAAAAAATTCTATCAGATGATTACTCACTAAAAAAAAATCGGGGAATCTTTTATGTGAGTGTTCTGATTGAATTTTCTTTGTCGTATTTTGTATTTTTTAAATCATTGATACCAACACAGCACCAATTTTTGTTAGTTAATAACGTGAAAGTTTGCAACATGGGGTTAATGACTTGGCAAGATTTATACAGCGTTGATAGTTGTCATATTGTGATTAAAAATCAGTATTTTTCACATTGCAAGCACGTGAAAAATAGATTAGGTTGTGCTAAGTTGAAGAGGAGCGATTACATTTCGAATTTTAAATGGTTTTAAAACGTGCATGCTGGCTATTCCAAATGCTGATTGTCTATGCAGATTGCTCGAAGATTTAATGTTTATATTCATACTGTTTAACGTTTAAATATTCCATTAATCCATTCACTATAACAGTAAAATTTTAGTTAGAATTAACTACAAAAAATAATCGATTCTTATATCTGGAACCGTGCTATAACGATCCGATAGCATGGCGTTTCCTATACAGTACCCTCGCTATAAGGAAATTTAAACTTAACACTTAAAAAGCAAAGCAGTAAATAGTCTTTACAATGGAAAACTTAGCGTTAAATTATTTGCAATTCAACTGAAAATTACTCATTTTAAGTGTTAATTAAATTTAATAATATTCACCTGATAGGAGCGTACATTCCAACGTCCGTCCGCTTCGAAAAAATAGCCATCAATGGGTTTTAGTAGGTCAAAACCTTGTCTATAAGCAGGTTGGCTCTTACAACCACTGGATTAGGTTTCCGAGCCAAACTTGGTTTGACTCGACCAAAACGAATTTTCAAAAATTATTTTCTGTCGGTGCTAGAAATCTCGGAGAGAAACTTTGGTTCTGCCTGGCTGGCTGACAAGTCAGATTTGTATCCGGGATAAAACTTTATTGTTTGACTGGCAATTAAAAATCGATTTGTTCCGGTTCGATTTGTTCCGGTTCGATTTGTTCCCGGATCGATTATTCAATTAAGTCAAATTCTAGCTGGCCAAGTTTTAAAAAGTTGGCTCGGGAAAAAAATGAAAATGTACTTTTGAAATTTTATCTGGGGAGTTGAGTTTGTGGCCGGCAACTTACTTGAGATTTGCTTTTAAAAAAGTTTTAAGTTTTGCCTAACAGAGTTATGTGCTGTGAAAAAAAGGTATTTATGCTCCTGGAACTTAGCAAGAAGTTCAAAACGAATTTTGGGAGCTTAAGATGACGGATTGAAGTTAAGAGCTGCATATATGTAAGGTTTACAGTTTATTATATTCAATTTTTTTGTATAAAATGTAAAATATTATAAAATAAATTAGTATAAAATTAAGATTAATTTTACACAACTCACCATAGGACTTATGCGTGAGTGAGGCTTATAAACATACCTCAGTCACAGTGTATTAGTCCTGTTTGCAACTTCATCAAATAAATAAACTCCAAAGCTAGGTGTTATTAAATTAAGGACTTTTAGGAGTGATTGGGGGAAGGGGGACCTCTATGCAAACTTTAATTAGGGACTTTTTAGGGAATAAATTAGGGACCCTTTTGCAAACTTTAATTAGGTACTTTTTTGTGGGATGAATTGGGGACCCTTTTGCAAACTTTAATTAGGAATTTTTTAGGGATGAATTAGGGACCCTTTTGTAAACTTTAATTAGGGACTTTTTGTGGGGCTAGTCATACTTGCCTTTCAAAGTATATAACTGTCATTATAAATTATGCACGTAATTACGGTTGTAATAAAAATTTCCAGGCCTTGAATTCCTTGAAATTGTTAGCTACGACCTTGAAAGACCTTGAATTTAATTTTTTTGTCTTAATTTAAAATAATACCCCTAACCTAACTTACAACACGAAAAAAGCCGGAAAGCAATTTTCCACGTTTTTTACCGCCAAATTTTTCCCTTGGGTTTTTTTTCCGGTCATACCAGAACATTTTTATTGTTTAATGAGCTGTTGTTGGCTCTTCACTGATAAAACTAGACCTTATTTGAGTAAGCTTGTTGGTTAAAAAAATGTCCTTAAAACAGCATTGGTGTTGGAATAGTTCTTGTAAAATGACACCCTTTGGAAGAAGCCCTTGAAAGTGCTTGAATTTCTTGTGCGAACCCTGTTAATATGAATTATATTAATATTAATTATAATATGAAATAAGATTAGGAATGAATACAGGTTGATCCACAAAAAACTGACGTCCCACAATTTTTTAAGTCCAACTTTTCTAGTTAGCACACCAAAGAACCAGAAGAGAACAGAAGATTTGATTTGTCTTCTCCTGGTTCTGAGGGGTGTTAATTAGAAAAGTTAGACTTAGAAAATTGTGGGTCTTCAGCTTTTTGTGGATGAACCTGTACATTTCCGTAAAATACTCAAATGGACATTATTTGTATAATGAAATGCATACCAACCTTTCACAGTGTACAACTGTCATTTTAAATTATGCACATAATTACAGCCCTAGAAGATTTTGCGTTACACTTATGGTCAGAATTATTTGAAAATGAGTACCTATAAGGAATGAATGAATCCTACTGAGTTTATCGCTGCCATAAATACTCAGAAAATGGTTTTCATTCCTTCAGTAGGGAAAACAATTCTTCGGTGAGCTTATTTCGAGACCTTAAAATTCTAGATAAATTATTGTGCTGTATTTAGACCTGACAGTTATGCAGGCATGAAAGTCAGTCTTAATTGAAAATGAGCAAATAGGAGGAAAGCCACCAAAACTGATACATTTTTAGAGACTTTAAATGCATACTTAGGAGGTTTGCAAGCTAAAAAAAAATCAGGAAACTAGCTAAACCGAGGACAGAAAAACGAGGACAGAAAAGCTGCTCGTATGTTAATCTCCGAACTGTTTCGGGGCGGGGGGGGGGGGGGGGGGGGGGGTGAAAAGGCCGTTTGTAATTTTACATGTTAAAAGTAAGGGTTAACATGTAAAGTCAGTTGCTCTGATTCGAATTTCAGACATGTAAGCCAGTTTTTCCTAGAGAGGGGGTGGGGTAAGATGTTTGTAATTTTACATGTTAAAAGTAATGGTTAACATGTAAAGTCAGTTGCTTTGATTTGTATTTCAGACACGTAAGCCAGTTTTTCCTAGGGGAGGGGGGAAACGTTTGTAATTTTACATGTTAAAAGTAATGGTAAACAGGCATGAGAAATTTCAGCTTTTTTTTTGTGCTGAGCAACATTTTCAGTTAGTTTCTTATTTGTTTGATACTTCTGACTTAATTTAGACGTATGACAGATTAAAACTTAGGTGAATCTTAGAAGCAACCTTAATACGGGTCTTAAGTATTCAGAAAAATCCATCGTATTTTTTTTTGCTCAAAAATACTTTTCAGCTTTTTTTTTTTGTTCAGGGCCACTCCTGTGCCTGGGCCTGTGTAAAGTCAGTTGCTTTGGCTCTAATTTCACCAGACAGGTAAGCCAGAATAAGCTGTTTCTTGATTTATTCAACCTAACCCCAAATTTAGATAAGCCACTGTTTTTAGGTGGTCACTTATAATTTTTCTTTGTTGCATTTCTGATAAAATTTCAATCATCTCGTTTCGATGCAGGTCGTGCCCTGCCAGAGTGGATTTATCCAAAAGTCTGAGTCTCTTTATCAAATGGTTAGGATTTCCATTATATTTATAATCTACTCTGCTACCAACTTTTTTAACCATGCCAGTTCCTTGTTTTTGAAATCCTCCCAAATAGAAGAGATAAGAGACCTGTACTTGGCGCTCCGATTAGATTTTGCTTTATGGGTATTTGGGTCATTGTTGTGGTATATAGCATTAGTATTTTTTAACATGGCCGCGTAAGCTGCTTTAACCTCTGGCGAGATAGAAGTTTCTTTTAATTCTTTGTATATTAGCAAATTCCAAAGGCCGCGCTTTCCTACGTACTGTTGATTTTCAACAACTATGTTATTTTCAAATATTTTAACAGTTTTATTACCGAAGGTCAGCTCAACTTTTTTCTTATCATACTGTAGCCTGAATACTCGTTCAGTGTCTTTGGGATTTTCGAAAAATTTTACCAAGAAATATTCAGCAGTGTCTCCAATATTTTGACCTGGTATCAAACTATCGAGGGATCTTAGCGTTGTTATATTAGGAAGCTCAGGTGGGGTAGAAATGCGTCTAGCTTGCGCCATGGAATACGTAGGGGTGAGTTTTGGACCGGTGCTCGTTGTCGCGTATTCAGTTTTGGAGTGGGGTGGAATTCGCATTATAGGAGTTACAGCTGGACTTGAATACTGGGCGAAGCTGTAATCGAGAGATGTTTTCTGACAAGGTGCAGGGTGGGTGAGAGCCAGTAATTCGTAGTCGTCCCTATATTCTTGGTCACTTTCTTCTTCTTTGTAAAATTTAATCGGTGTAGTATGGGGGGGTTAGAGTGTTTTTAATTGGCATAGTTTGCGTGGTTGCACCCAAAACAGGCCTCGGTTTCAGGGTGCTTACTACAGGTTAAAAAATTCTTGTAGCGATTCTTCTTGCTCTCTCTCCCCCAAACGCAGATTTAAAATTTTTTTTAGTTAAACGTCGTTTTGAGTTTCGTGATTTCTCATTTTGTCTCCAACAGTGGCGTAACGTACAGGTAGGCTAGGTAAGCATTGCTTACGGGCCCCTACAACTCGGGGACCCGCCAGGCGTCGAAATATGGTTATGGACAACATCATTGAGATTTTTGCATTGAGAAAAGCATGCCGAAAGTATCGCCTTAGGAGCCTCGAGTAGTGAACTAACTATGATACGTAAATGTCTCGTTCGAAACGCAATATGTGATAAGGAAGTCCCAGTTCCCATTTAACAAGTGTAATAATTTAGCTACTAAGCAAAGCTTATAATAATTTGATTGTTAAGTAGCCTAAAAAATACCACACAGGCATGTTTTGTTTGTAAATTTTTTTAAACATTATTGTTTGTTTGCATTACGAAGTAATTTTCGTGGCTGAAAAGTTGTTGGTTGTTCAGGTAGCGTTAACCAAACAATGTACAGCATGTGTATCATTTGGACCAACACAGCCGAAAAGGTCAAAGATTGGGGGGGGGGGGGCAAAACAAAAAAAGGGGAGGGCCTGACCATACATTTTGCCTATGGGCCCAGAGACACTTTGTTACACCACTGGTCTCCATTCTTTTGTTTATTAGGCAAAAACGAACGTTTATATCTGCCCTCGTTTAACGTTTTGTTAATTGCTAAAAATCCGTAAGGCTGGCTTTTTCAACAATTTTGACACAACGTTTTAAACTCTGAAAATTCCATGTCAGGGCCAACATGTAACGGCGGACGCTACGACGGCTTAGGTGCTTGTAACGCCCTCGGTTTCCCCGGTGTACATGGAGTTTCAGTGTAAGGTTCTACGGTGTTTACGACGACTTTTTACGTTCAATAACACAGCATGGGCTACAGTCCCAGCATGGGGGATGGAGCGCCGGTCCTAATCAAAACGGGCCTAACATTAATACTGTTGGTAATCACTGCTACCGAAGGTGGATTTAACTGTTTACAATAGCTAAAATTAAAAGATGGGCTACATATTTATTTTACACTAAAAGACAATTAATCAATCTAGCAAACGCGCTGACGCTTAAAACTCCTGGTTTTATTTATGCAACAGAATGAAATAACACTTTACATCATAGTTCGCTTCTAAAAGCTTTTGAATACCAGTTATTTAAAAGCAACAAGTTGAATTTACAATTTTTAGTAATTCACAATTTCAGACCAACAACACTTGTGTTTGGAATAAAGTTTAAATTTTCACATTGGAAAAAGGAATACTACGTGCTCCCGGAGACAACCGCAATATTAAACAGCCGCAACTGATTAAAGTCTATCTGACAGTATGTTTCATACACGATCAACCGTCCACAGTTATGTTTCTAAGTTTTCCAAGTACAAAAGATCAACATCCCTTAGTTCCCGCAGAAACTGTTCTAAGAAATAAAAAGCCCGGAGATTTTACACTTAGGCATCAGTATTTTTCCTTCGACTTCCACAAAGATCAAACTGTCAGTTGAAAATAAAAATCCATTTAAACTAAACTAGAAAAATTAGTTTTTAGTAAGAGAACCACTCTGACGTTATAGGGTGAGAGAACCTAATATGCCGCTTAAGGCGTTACCACCATAATTTTCTCTAAGCTAGAGGTTAAGTTTACGAATTTAAACTATGAATTTAGAATATGGGGGTCCTAAACTAAACTTTCAAAAGCTAAACTATAACATACGAACAACTACCATTTTGCCCGGCATGGCATTTCACGGACATGGCGTCTCCACTCCCGACTGGCGTGACCCTTCTAGCTT
>JAHWFP010061593.1:33285-43295 GCA_023313725.1 Lithobius niger
GTAAATAAATAATCTGTTATAATCGAACAATCGTTCGTTACAGATGAAATTAAACAGTAAGTAAGTTTTTCCACAATTTGCAGGCCCTATAATGGCTTCTGATATTTGAAGGTAAGAATGGGTTATTTTTCGGTTCTTTCTTGGGTACAAAACAGTCTTAGTTTTTAATTTCCACCACGTTTTTATTTACACCTTTTTTTAATGCTTACAGAGATACTAAACTCGTAAAGTCTTCATCTGAAAACTTGCTGCTGGAGAGGTCTGGATGTACCACTCCATATTCAACGCTGGACCACAACTTCACGTTACTGGGAGAATCATTGGTAACGTATACTGCATTAATTCGCTCGGTAACTTCCGTCAAGTTTAAAGCACCGTAAGATGGTAAGATAAACCACGGTTTATCTATTACGTTTTTGTTAAGTTTACCTTTTGTTTTGTGTATATTTTCGAAAACCCAAGTTCTAAGACATAACGGTTTATCGCAGTCGCTTGACTTTTCATAAGAGGAGTAACAGGTTGACGTGCGTGCATAAAATTAGAATAATAGAACATGGTCAAGGAAACTGGTTTCTGATCTTCACATCAATCTCCAGTTTTTTGCAGATGTACTGTAAGATTTTTCAATAATTTTTGAGTTTCCGGTTCGCAGGGCAAAATTCACCCTTTATATTTCGATTTTTCGTTTGAAAAAGGAGTTCCCGTACCCTTTAAATCGGGAGACAAGTTATACTTTAAACCATCGTTAATTTTTGTTCCTTTATCATCTTTAACTTTCAGCACGTTTTTTGCAATAGATTGGAGAGATTTGTTTGCAAGGTTGGTTGAGAAATCTTGAGGTTTATCTATATACCTTTTTTAATATTTAAAAAAAAATGGAGATCAATCTACTGAGTAAATTGATTCGAAGCAATTCATTAAAAACTCCGTTTGTGATAATAAGAGGTACAATAACCTGAGAAATAAAAGAAAATACAACTGCCACGATTGGAACTTAAACCCAGAACAACCGCTTACTAAGTCGGGGTATTAAAAGTGCGCGCATGTTATGGGTTCTAGTCCCTGTTGGGACAATTATTTTTTCTTTTCTTTTTTTTAATTATTGCAACTTGTATCCTCATAAACCAGGTCTTTAATGCATGTTGTTTCATTCCTTACTCAGTCACCGTGTACTTTTTTTGAAGGGGGAGATTCGTTTATTTAAAAAAAGATGTCTGTTAATAAGTTTGGACTATCGTTGAAAAGGATGAGAGGGGAAAGGGGTGAAGTGGCGGTGTCGGTCCGAGAGGGCAGCCCGGGCTAGGGTACGTGTTGACACCCGAAGGCAACTATGACATGCAAAATAAACGTTCTAAAGTAGGAGCAGCTATAAATTCTGAAGACGCGGTAAATTATTCTCAGATCGATACTCTGAAAACGGTAATTCAGAAACTTAAAACCGACTTCTCTCCTGCTATTACTCATCTCAGCGATTGAGTTGGCTTCCGCCATTTCTAGCATCAAACAAAATGTGTTATACTTAGATGAGGTTGACGGGAATTTTTACGCCAATAAGAAGCAAATTAAGGACATTGCTTTTCTCAGGCATGCTGCTGATGCAGCATCGAAAGTATACGTTGACAGAAATTGCTTGCAATTCAAAGTTTACACTTCACCACTAAAAAATGAACAATCACAAACTCTGTCCACTTGAATTTTCTGTCCACTTGAATAACGCAGCGTCTACCTTCTTCAGAAGTCCAGGCAAAAAACGAAGTACAAAACGAGGTTCACATTGCAACTCGCGAAATCAAGGTTCCTGCTTCTGGGTTACCCTGCATTCATGATCAACTCGGCGATCAAGAAGGTCTAGCATGGGAAGAAAGGCCGCAAAGTTAGAAAGGATGACACACCCTGTGCTGTTGTAACCCACATGCCAGGAAGGACTGAGAAAGTCTATCAAACCCTCAAAAAGTGGGACATTAAGTGCTTCCTGAAGCACCCACCCAACCTCAAAAAGCTGCTTAAAGGGAAGCACCCGGAACCTACCCACCCTGCCCCACACTCCCCATCTCCTCCTCCTCCCCCTACCCCAAAGCCTATCCTACCCCCCTCATCCCATCGCTAGCCAACCCGCAGCAAGGATAGACGTCCGGTTCCCACTCCTCCTCCTCCCTCCAATAAGCCAGCATAGTACAAAGCATGTGCTACAACAGCCACCCGCAGACCCAAGGTGCTTCGGCCAAAAGAATGTTGTGTACTGCGTGCCATGTAGGGACTGCAAATCGGTTTACATTGGAGAGACACACCGAAAACTCCAGACGAGAATCCATGAACACCAAGGAAAAGTGCGGTCATTAGACCCACTCAATGGAATTTCCGTGCACCAACGAAAACAAAATCAACAGATTGTGTGGGAACTCGGCTCTGTCCTGCTGAAGTCCAATATTCCGAATGACGCCCACCTTCGTGGGTTACAATCTTTAGCCACCCAACATTTTTGGAAGCAGGGTGCAGCACTCATGAACATTGCCCATCCATCCTATCCCAACATCGACCGACTAGTAAGACTAGAGCTCGCCAAAAATCTCAGCAGGCAATGGAAATCAGAGTTTGAGCGCGCGATAAAGATCAGTGGTCCAACGGAAAATGCGGCAAATTCTAATTCACATACTGACACTGCCTGAAGCAATGTGGACCTCATTTTGTACTTCGTTTTTTGCCTGAACTTCTGAAGAAGGTGGACGCTGCGTTATTCCACCGAAAATTCAAGTGGACAGAGTTTGTGATTGTTCATTTTTTAGTGGTGAAGTGTAAACTTTGAATTGCAATGTCGTACTCACGCCACAGTAAACACCGCTTGCCGGTATTTTTCCAGAAATTGCTTATTACAGGACGACCAGAAAGTATACTTCAATGCAACCAACAAGTAGATAAGAAATTTAAGAGATCCTGCTTTGGCGAATGATGCTGTTACTAAAGTATTCGTCGACAACAATTGCTTGTTACAAGATGAACAGAAAGAGCACTTTAATGCCGCGAACAAACAGATTAGGAACCTAAGCAAACCAACTTTGCCAAGTGACGCGGCTACGAAGAAATTTGTGGATGAAAACAGTTTCATGCTGATCAGTTTCAGCATGCAAGCCCTTTGGAAAAGGCGAGCGATTGGTTCGTTAATTCCGGTCCTCTCTCGAGCTTCGGGTGTACAAGTTCAGGTTTAATTCATAAGCAAATTTCTACTGCAGCAATACGAGCGTTGCGCTAATTGTTAAATGTAAAATAGGCACGAGAGCCCTTTACATTATGAAAATAAAGGAAGAACATTCGACAGCTACCGTTTTCGAAATCCTCACGTAATAGAAAAAAATTTGCCCATCGCGGTAGAGGCATTCGAAGAGTTTCACCCAGAAGATGTTTATTTCCAGTTAGATTTGCACGTAACTTTCCATTAGATGACTCGTCTCATCCTATCTAAAACAGCTTCGTAATTACGTGCCTTAGAGAAGGTGCTTAAAAAAAATAAGCAAAAGTGACCACACCAAATTTGGTCAAAATTTTGTACGCATTCGTAATTGTATTTTATTCCCGGTCCCAAGTAGTTTGCCACAGACCGGGGAGGAACCA
This sequence comes from Lithobius niger, assembly GCA_023313725.1. NCBI lineage: Eukaryota > Metazoa > Arthropoda > Chilopoda > Lithobiomorpha > Lithobiidae > Lithobius > Lithobius niger. Next base: position 36,892 of record JAHWFP010061593.1, read on the forward strand.
TGTTGCCACTACTATCGAAATAACAAGGTTCTCCCGAAACGGTGGAATATGCTACCCAGTGACTTCCGTCTCCATCGTGGAAATCTTTTAAGTTTACTATTCCGTTTTCACCAGTAGGCCAAAGTTTTAAGGGAAGTGTGTCTTTACTATAAGTACCGCTGAATTTTGGAATTTTCATTACTCTAGCGAATCCATTTAAATCAAAGTTCGTTAAAGGTTAATCAAAGTCGATTAAACCTTGGGTGGTCTAAGTAAAGACCTCTGCCACGGGGCTATTTTTTTTTGCTTCTTTTTTTGCTCAATTTTTTTTTCTTCGAGCCGGAACCTTAAACTTGCTTGTGATGCCGCACTAGTTCAGCAAGAATTTTTGCATCGTTTTGTGACTTTTTTATGGCGGATACCACCCCCACTGTCCCACCTGCCAATCCTCCAATCCCAGCTAAAATCAGTCCTCGCAATGCTAACGGCAAAAAGCCGCCGTTCTTTTTTCGTGATCTTGTTTTGAGCGCCATATCTTTTTTATTATTATTATTATTATTATTTAATAAACAACTTCGACTTTGCCTCTAACTTTAGAGGCATTTTCCTGTCCCCAATGAGCAGAGCGTGACAAGTAGTATTAGCCGGTACTGGTGCTCTAAACTTCAGTTTGACTTGTACATCCACGATTCCTGATTGAAGCCTCTCGGACTGTTTGGAGCAATCCAACACCACTAGAGGATAGACTTTCTTGAACTGAAGCAAGTCGAAACTCAAGTCGTTGCTGTCGTAGCAAAGCTGCCTAAATTGCTGCGCCATTCTGTACAAGCCGACGTACTCTCCAGTGGCAAAATTAGTATTTAAATCGAGAAACGGATATCTTTCTGAATTTAGAGTCACGTGAGCATCTTGCAGACTGCAGTGATCGAACACGTCAGGATTTTTAACTAAAGAGTCCTGCCTGTTAGTTTGAAAAGCTAGAACTATCCACCTAGGTTTTTCAACAGCGGAAGTAGTCAGCACGCGCCAGGTGAAGCTGGTATTTTGAGGGAACACGCAGCTATTGTAATGCCAGTGCCTAAATTCTAAATCCACTGTCGCTCCGTTGTCGATGCGATTGTATAGTTTAAGTTTCTGCCATGTCCGAGGCAGTGACACGTGGAACGATCCAGCTGATGCTATTCAGAACGACTTTGCCATTGGGTCGCTGCCGATGCTTTGAAGATTGCATTAGTGTCACTCGCTCGCATGAGTGAGCACCGTAGATTAGCTTATCGTAATTTTCGAAAAATCCCATGACGTGTTTCAGAGGGATGGCGAATGTTAAGCTTCCCTTGGGAGTTGTTTCAATGATGATGGACGCGTGCCACTGTTTGTATCCCAAGTTGTCTGTTAGTTTGGCAGCGACTGAAGCCGCACTATCCAGCGCCCAGCACTGGCCGAGCAGAGCTGGTTGCTCTGTCGAGCCGTAGGTAAGCAATCCCTTCATCAGAGTATCGAACCCTGGATAATTTAACTCGTCGACTTGTTAATCACCGAGATGGTATTTGATGTTAGAAAACAGGAACATGGGGGCATTAGTAATCAACGCGGCTACGTCAGCGTCCGTGTAAGCCGAGTCATCGTCCATCAGTAACTTCCCTTTAATCAGGAGGTAACTGTTGGCAACGTGCAGAAAAAAATCTTGGTTTTCTACGTGTATGCGGATTTCCGAATTTATGCTGTTGAGATTGGTGCCAACAATAGGAATGTATTCGTGGTATGTGTAAGACTCGACCGATGAATCGTACACCAAAGGTTTGTTGATTTTTAAGTAATTTCTACTACGCGCATTTTCTGGGTGTTGTTATGAATTTGATGAAAGCTTTGTTTCTAGGTGTCAAACCGTTTGTTTTTTTATTATTAGAGTTAAAATTAAGTCCTTTCCCTTTTTTCCAAACACGAGCATTTTTATCCTTTTTTAAAAATTAATTTGTAGATCTCAAATGAAGTCGCACCGTGAGCGTCTCACCATTTAAATCCAATGGCTCGTTGGTCTGAGACGTGAGTCAAACTCTTATACTTCTGATTAACTTAGTATCGTAAATCGTGTATTAAAAGCGCAGTTGAAGCTAAAGCCCATGCCCTAAAATGCTGTAAAGTCAAAATCATGCAATAGTGGAGTTAAAGCCCACCCCTCAAATTGTCGTTTTTCTACGAAAAATTACCTAAAAGTTATATGATGTGAATAAAGATAGTACTGCTTGCTATGTTTACTGGCCCCTTCTCCCTCCCTGTAGTAATAGTGGACTCTTCCTTTAGCTCTTAGCACCTGCACAAGGCCTGGGCATCTCTCACCTAAGCCTCCTCCCTTCTTCACAGAAATTAAAAGGATGTAAAAATTGATCTTCAGAGATCGTTCAATAGCTTCGAATTTTCTGTAATAGATGTCCAGAAAGGTTAGAAAATTGATAATGCTTGATTTAAAGCCCACCCCCTATTTTTGCCAAATTAACTGCATAAGCCCATGGGCGTTTAATCCACGACGGTAGTAACTGGGTGGTAAATTAAATTATGCGGGGACTATGATTTAGAAACTGGGCAGTGAATTGGGATAAAAGGAATATAAAGTGGGCCGAGTGTCGCTATTTAGGTACGAATTGCCTATGATATCCACGTGTACGAAAATTGTGTTGATGCTCATAATGTCAACTGTATTTTGACTTTATCGACTTCTCACGTAGTTGCCTAAGTCAAACCACAAAACTGGAGCCAAACTCTTATCACCCGAAAAAGATATTCCGTAATTCGGATCGGTAATTATCAAGTTAGTTCTCAAAGTGTTTAGATTCGGAAGAATCGTAATGGTGTCCTTGCTGTGCCCATTCGAATCTATCGCCGACATGAGAAATTTATTCAAATCCTCGACTTTGTAAGCACCGGGACTTACTAACACTTTGTGCCATGAAGCGCCAGCATCGGTAGTGTACTGAATTTCGTTATTTCTCGAGGTGATGTTGTAAATGCTGTTATAAGTATCTAAATTAAGCAGAGCCAATTTGTAATTTTTTTTCAGAGTCCAGATGAATGGGTGTGTTTAGATTAATTTTCAAGTCGGAGTCTTTGCCGGTGAGAATAATCGAACAGAAATCCACGATGTTTTTTTTTTTAAAAGAGATGAAAAAGATTGTACTATAGTAAAAAAGAGCAACCGTAAAGATGAAACATTGCGTCAAATGTAAACGTTCGACTCCTAACCAGTCGAAGGCCCCAGTTTCTACAACTTCACGAAACAAAAGACCGATGGAAATTGTGTTTTGCGATGTATGCGGTACAAAAAAAGCTTACTTTGTCAAAGTGGGAAGGGACTCGTGAACAAAATCATAGATAACTTGCCCGTTGAAATACATTTACGGGGGTATCAATACTGTGGTCCAGGAACTCAGCTTAAGAATCGACTGGCACGAGGAAATCCTGGAATAAACTAGAACCTGGAATAAACTAGACGAAGCTTGCAAAGCACACGATGTAGCTTACACCGAGAGCTCGGACTTAAAAGATCGCCACATCCGTATTACGGCGCCTAGCTAAAGTCCCTAGGGGATCCCGTAACATTTATCCTAACTGGCAGTGTTCTTCCTCCTCTCGACGATCCTGGGAGAACTGCCACCACTCATTCGCGAATGAGAGTTAGCCTAACTCTTATGATTTAAAACGTGTTTAATTTATTCATGCAGAAGTCTGAATAAAAGAAGTCGATTTCAAACATATGCACATTTATTTATGGCAGATATCACAACAAGTTACAGGTTGACTATTTAACGTTGAAGGTAAACAACTTTCGGTTGGGCGCACAACTTACGGCTGGAACCAGTTAAAAAAATAGTTTAACTCAATTATCAGGCATTTTGCGATGAAACAAGTTAAGTTATGATTTTGAACAAAATCAAAAAATATTATATTAATTCTTCTTCCCTCTACGATTTTGGGTCGGGAAGAAAATTAATAAATTATCAAGGTTTTTAGGAACCCGTGGACCTCACACTAGCTTGTCCTCATTCATTGCGTAGGCTAAGAAATGTTACGCTTAAGAGCTAGGACTAATTCTTATAAAAAACTTCTTGGGACTAAACCATTTTAGGTTCCCTTCCCCCTAAAATCTATTAGCTAAAGTATCTTTAGACTATCATTTTAGTTTAAGTACTTTACAAAGCTAAAGCTTACCAAGTCATGGTACTACCGCGACTTCTTCATCTTCAGCTTATCCGCTACTCGGCTAAGCGCGTGCCTGCTCTAGGAAAGGCATAGCGTCCCGCCGAACTGCAGTGGTTTTGGGACCAAGATTACAAATCTCCGTTTCCTTAAATACAGAAATACAGTGCCTTCACGCGGACGGACAGCAGAGTTCAAGGCTTCTCATTTGTTGAAAACCTAACTCAATTTCATAAACTGCATTTCAATTCGACGATTGCCTTGAGGCGTTTGCGCCTAAGGCGATTATTGGCTGGCTAAATGTTGCAGTCCTAAAATTTCCGCCCGCGCTTTCTTCAAGACTGAGAAAAGAGCAACCAAGCACGCATCCCATTGCCGAGCATCCCATTGGCCGAGCTCATGCCCTGTGATTGGCCAAAAATGGCTCTCTCCGATCTGGTTCCGGTTTGACGATCATAGGGTCAGCAATACTAATTTCAAAATGAAATGCGCTGACATTAATTTATTTTTATTTAAAAAATAATAATGCTATGCAATACTACGAGTTAATAGCTATAGGACTAAAGCTCGATAAATGAAAAATTCCAACTCTAAGTGAGTTGACATGCAAATCTAAAATTCGCCATTGGCACTAGCTAACAGCTGTTGCTAGCCTACGAGCGCGAGCACTCTTGCCATTACGTTACGTGAACCGTGTCAAATAACGAAGCACTAAACTGTAAGTTTAACCTAGATTAAAATACCAATTTATATTTTAAACTAACTAGAATTGTATTTAATGCCCAAACTAAAAGATTTCGAGATTGGTTCCAACCGCATTTGTACTTAGTTTTCTGGCTCCAAGCTGAAATACATTTCTATGGTCACAAATGCAATTCGTAAAAACGGCCGACACAAGGTCGATCTTCTTTTCAAATGACAATATTTAACAATATTTACATTTTTCTCGACTGGAAGGTTACATGTCAACAACAAAGGTTACATATTTTTATCCATTCGAATGGTTTTACAGAAAATCACGTCTCATGGCTTGTAAAATTCCGGATGCAACTTTTACGAAAAAAAGGATCCACGTAACTTTTCTTGGCACGCATTTTAACAAGTGGGACCCAAGTAAAATTAGCACAAAATAAATAAATGGTATTTTTATTTATTTTAATGAACCAGCAGCCACAACGGACTACTAAACTGAGTAACCCACCCAAATTTCTGCCGATACGACATACAAGGAAGATCGTAGTTCCTGGAGAAATAGTAGCTAAACAGAAGAACATTTAAAAACAGGCTAATCTTTTACAGACCAGTAACGAACCTGAATTTAGGAAATAACCAAAGCCTTCCCATACCACAAAGGGGGGGGCATTGCTTGCGTGATAAATTACGATCTTCCTTACAGCCGCCTATTTAGTTCTAATTTCAAAAGCTCAAAGTGCAATTATTTTAAGAATTAGCACCTTCCGATATAAAATATCGGTATCAATAATCTGTATCGGTATCGGTATCTAACGATACACAACCGATACTTCTTATCGATATAACATTAACTGCAACAGCCTTACGACATCCATTTATTATTACCAGAATAACATTAGCTTTAGCTTAGCAGACGACACTCAGTGCATTTGGCCTCTGCCTCATGCACTCTAATTGCTGCCACATGTGGGCCCATCCAGACACTTAGTCAACATCAGTGGTCCGGCTCCTAACCCAATCAGCTCCTCCGTCAGCCTCAGCATCCAATCGCACGTCGTCTGCTACACAAAAGAGCAGGATGCAGGCCCCCTTTAAAACCAAGGGTCCTGCAGATTTTCACTCTGACTCCCCGACTTTTTGAACATCAATTGCTACCAGCCACTAAGCCCTTGGAGACGGAATTCCTACAGCATTGTTCAGAGTTAAGTAATAACGACGATCTCGGACTTCGCCGAATTTTGAAGGAGCTTCCCTCCTTTAGAGACTAAGTTCGGGTTAGTGTTTGGAAAGGGCGCATCTTTATATAAGAGCCCCATTTATTATTCCTCTTAGCCCCAATTAATCTAGAGTGCTTTAACATTAGTTATTGAAGGTTTGACTTGAATTAACGGTGGGATAACCCTAAACCTAAATAATCGAATTAAATAGCTTTCGGACCGATATCTTGTGTGGACTCCCTTACTTTGCTCATTATTGCTTTTATGTGCTGTAGTTAGTAACGATTGCATTAGCGCCGGCCGGTACGAATTTATTATTGCGTA
>JAHWFP010061594.1:0-29174 GCA_023313725.1 Lithobius niger
ACATAATTAATTCACTATTACAGTGTATTTTATTTAACCGCTGCAGCACTGCCATGTGATCGGAACTATGGTAGATACGCCACTGGTACAATGTTTTTTTTTTACGAGAATTTAATTAGAAATTTCTTTTCAGCACTTTTGAAAATGACTATCGACTTAACAATCCAAGAGAGAGCGTGAAAAAAAAATGTGCTAGTTAACAGTAATAAAATTTTACCAGAAATGCTTTTGACATATTTTTTGTTTCTTCATCTTAGGGACTGAAGGAATACTGTGAGCTGATCGACAGTTCGTCCTCCTTCAGGGCATACCGTCAAGCGCTAGCAGAAACGGAGCCACCTTGCATACCATATATGTAAGTCTTAATACATTTTATTCATACCTTTTCGTAGTGGCATGACTAGGCACACGTGTCTGGTCAGTTTTGGAAGGGTGTCAGAAAGGTCAATGATGTTTTATGATTGAAAGGGGAGGTGGAGCGTTGAGAGCAAGTACAATGGCTGCATGCACCAATTAAAATCTAAGATCCAAATCTACAGCCAAATCTTCTGTACAATAAAATAAAATTATTCTAATTGCATTGGCCAATGGTGAACCCAGGAATTTACTCTAAAATAAGGTTACATATACATGCTATAAATTTTTGACAGACTTGTAAACAATTGCAAACAATTGCAAGAGTTCATTCGTCTGTCTTCTTAAGGCACACTTCGTCTTGATTTCCTGTACGTGGTGTGCATCTGACTGTCCGTTAATCGAATTCGAAGTTTAGTTCGTTACAGCCCGTAATTAAAAATTTGGTTCTCCGAAACTATTAAAGCAATTTATCTGATTTTTCTGTGCACAGTAATGAATATCTGTTGCGTGCACGTAGCAATTTTAAGATAATCGTGTCCAATATTTTTCGCAAAAATAAATATTTTGTTAGTGCCCCACTCCGGCATAGGTGCGAAAAAAAAAGGTTAAATCTCAATTCCCCCACCCTAATTTTGGAGTTGAGTAAATTGTTGAACACGAGTTGTGCCTTCCATAGTAACAAACCCACCAGTGCACCCAAGAGTTTTTTTTTGGGGGGGGGGGGGGGGGGAGGGAGGGCAAAATGTGGTATTAAAAATTGGTTATAAAAATTCGGCTAAAGAATCAAATTAAGTTCTTCAGATCCTTGTGAAACAGCTGTTTCAACAGTTTAGTGCTTTTAAAACGTTTGATAAGTTAATTTTTTAAGATTTTTTTTCAATGTCAATAAATGCCTTATTTCTTGTACATGCCAAATCATACGCCCAATTTTGAGTCTGGGGGTGGTCTTCAACCTGGTGCGCTACCGTCATTGGCTGGAATTGAATGGGCCTGTTTTAGATAACTTCTTCATGAAAACATGAAATTTGAATGGTGCATTCAGCTGTTGGTTACAATGGATGACATTCAACTTGAAAAGGTTGTCTTTTTTTTTAAATAAGTAACTTGCGTGTTTTACTTTGACAGAACTACGTTGCACTCGGATTTGTCACTCCATGTAAAGTAACTTGTAATTTGACTTAGGACACTGGTTTCTTACTATCTGCAAAATACTTCCATTTAGTATTAGCTTAAATCGCTTTTAATGCTCTCAAATTGCCCAAATTTAAACACCATTTAAATGTAAACAAGCTTGCTTGGCTTTCCCACCAGATGGCACTACTCATGCTACCCTCGTAGCTAGAGCCGCCATATTGCCCACTATCGCTTTGGGCATCAATTCGGTAAGTTGATGTTTTGCTCTGTCTGTATTTTTTTTTTTTCTTAAAAAACGTTAGCCCGGTATGAGTGGTAAAGCTGAGGACTTGATATTAGAAAAGGTTGTGTCTTGCACTCATTTAAAAACACCTGGGGACCAACATTTAGCATGTAGGAAGTGTAGGAATTGCGATTTTCTGTGTAACCCGTGTAGCATCTGTTTGAAGCTCAATCCAGTTGCCATTCGGAAAATATGTCGGACTTGGAAAAAATCCGACCAAAAGGCGTTGCAGCGTAGCCGTCCTGGTTTTGTGGAAAAGAAGAAGAAGAAACTACCTGAAGATTCCTTGGATAGAAGGATTACTGAAGTTTTTGGGTACGATCCTTGTACAACTCTAAACGTCGTGGACACGATGGTTGATTCGAGCGGACACGATGGTTGATTCGAGCGCCAGCGACGGAGACGACAAAGCCGACGGACAGATTAACCCTAATCTACGGGACAGCCCCAAGGAGAGTGTTTCGTCGGCAATAATCCCAACCGATCAAACTATGGATTTTAAAACGATGTTTGCCGATTTCCAAGAGAGCATGGCATCACAACTCCATTCTCTCCAAAGTTTGATTCCGTTGATAATCGAGACAAAACTGGCGGATCGTGAACGTGTTGGCGCTAATCCATATGTGACGGAACCCGAGCGTGAAGGACATCCACCCCGATCAAGTGATCTGGACGAGGCGGGGTTTCGGAAGCTTCGCGAGCCGTTAACCGGAAGTAAATCTGTGCGTTCACATAAAAAAAAGAGGCATTCAGTGAACAAGGCGAGGGCCTTCGGCAAAAAGCACAGTAGTTCCGAGTCTCCAAGCCGTAATGGGAGTTCTCCCTGGCGCCAATCTTCCCGGAAATTGGTGGTCGGACAGGAGTCGGCTCGGCTGCAGTTGTCTACGGACGTGCAGGCCGGAATGGAGCGGAGTAGTCGCCAGTTACCAAGGCCGCCACGGCGCCGGGGTGTGGTTGATGAAGGGAACTTGAATGCGAGAGGTGTGCGTCGGTCGCCGATCGGCGATGACGGACGTTACAGTCGGATCCGGTCCCGTTCGAGATCGCCAAGGAGTGTCGATGAGCGGCGACGATCGTTGATGAGTGTGAAACGTCGATCCAAGATGGCGGCGGATGAAAAGTGGCGACGAGTGGTAACGAGTGACGAAGATGATCGTCGTTCTGTACAACGACGTCCGGTGAAACATGCAAGACGCCAATATAATGATTTGGAGAATTCAGGTGACGATCATTTGGATTATGTCAATATTGACGAAATTAGTGTTAGTGCCAGTGTTTCCTCGCAAAGCTCTGATTCCCAGCATAGGAATTCCAATTTTAAGGAGCGGCTTGAATTGAATGCTGACCGGAATTTGCGCCCTCCTCCCCTAAAAAATCAAAAATTGGGGTTACAGCACATGAAGATGAACGAATGTCTGAGGATATTTATAATGAAGGGCTATCTTTTATTCCGTGGAGTCAGTTTATGGCCTCTATTTTCAATTATTTGCCATCTGCTTTTTGTAAGGCTCGCCCTGTAACAGTAGTTAATTCTGCGGACCCTTCACGTCATACTTTTGCAAATATGGGTGATTTTAGGCCTGACCCTTATAATTTGCCACAATCGGAAGTGGTTTTTAGGCAGCTACTTGACCTGGAAGGTATGACTAGGAAAAATGAAGAGCCTTTGCCAGTAGAAGGTCCATTGCCTCCTCATGACAGGAAGAAACGTAATTTTTTCTTCAAGTATGCGGGGACTGGAGCACCGGGCCGCAGCCGCTATAAAACTTATCCATCAGCGGAATATCTTACAGAGCGTTGTGTGATGGAGTTGGATTCGAGTCTGACGAATCCACAGTTTATCAAAATCCCTATCAGGCAGTTTGAGGATGAAGAAAGCTTGGTGAGGTGGAGTTTGCGAGCTGGTTCGCATGCGGATCTTGCTTATTCGGCGTCAACGGCGGCGGTAAGAGCTTTTTTGGCAGAGCCACCAGAGTCTCGGTCTGATTCAGTTTTGGAAGATTGTTTGCAGCACATGAAGAGAGCAGAGCTTCATCCTTTCAACAGGATTCTTTCAACTGGGGAATTCGGGCTGTTTTGAACATGGTTTATCGCAGGCGTGATGCATACCTAGAGTCAGCAGTTAACCTTCCATGGGATTTAGTCGGACGTTTGCGTTTGCTTCCAATCCATAGGTCGTCGGATCTATTCAACGGTCAATTGTTGGAGTTGGCCCCAGAACTTCAAGGAAAGAAGAAGCCACTAGTGCCAAAACAAGGTCGTTTTCAGTCTAGATATGCTGCAGGTTCATTTAGACAAGGGAGGTTTGAGAGTGCTTCGGCGGTTCGTTGAACGCGCAGCCAGAATTAAAGAATAAAGGTCAAATTAGGAAGTTTTCAACAGAACCATATTACAATGCGGCACGGTCTAGCCAAGATGGACCTCCAAGCTCCTTTCGCGGGCGCGGAAACCAAGCCTTACGGAAAGGAAAAGCAAATTTTCGGGGCCGGGGTCGCAGAACCGGCAATCCACGTACATTACTCTGCAGGGTTCAAGCTTGCCCCCATTCATCGGCAGGTGGGGGGCAGGTTACGGCACCATGTCGCGGCTTGGTCAAAAATTACGACGGACCCTTATGTGCTATCGATTGTAGAAAACGGCTACGTCCCGCCATTCGCGTCATACCCGACATTGTCCCACATTCCCCCCAGTTGGGTATTGGACGCGGTCGAGGCTCAAGCATTGGAAAGCGAAGTCGTCAAACTTTTGGACAAAGGGGCAATTCGAAAGTCCCCCATGGACACCCCCGGTTTCTACAGTCCAGTAAGGGTTATTCCGAAGAAAAGCGGTGGAACACGCCTCATCTTCAATTTACGCAAGTTGAACAGTTTTCTAATCAAACAGCATCTCAAGATGGAAACATTGACTGTCATTCGCGAGTCGCTTCAACCTCAAGAATTCACAGTATCAGTGGATCTCGAAGATGCATACCTACACGTGCCGCTTCACCCAAAAGTTTTCCATTTCTTCCGATTCATTTCAAACGGGGTAGTGTACCATTTCGAAGTTCTACCCTTTGGCCTCAGCACCGCTCCTCAGGTTTTCACGGCGGTGCTACGACCGGTAGTGGCACATCTACACGAGAACAATGTGCGAGTCCACGCCTACCTAGACGATTGGTTCAGGTATCAGGGATTGTTGATCGATCTTCAAAGAAGTCTGAAGCTGTTTCAAGAATTAGGTCTGGGGGTGAATGTATTGAAATCACGTCTGGTACCATCAAGAACATTCATCTTTCTCGGCGCCGAGCTCGATCTGGTGTCATTCCTCGTGAGACCATCGCCAGAGAGGATTGCGAAGGTAGGCAGCGTACTCTCGGGGTTGCTTCGGAAGTCATCCATATCAGTAAAGGAACTCGCTTTGGTAATTGGCCTCGTCGACTCTTGCGCGGCTCTGGTGCCCATGGGGGCGTGGAGGACAAGGCCAATGCATTGGTTTCGGAAAGAAGAATGGTCGCCGAGAATATCCTGGAAGGACACGGTGCCACTTCACAATCTTCCACGTCAGGCTCTCAATGGTGGATCAACGGCGACAATCTGCGGTCGGGCGTTCCTATCCAGTCACCATCTCCAGATGCGCTCCTGTCACCGACGCATCGTCAACAGGATGGGGAGCACACTTGGAGGGGCAAACAGTGTCCGGCTGTTGGAGGCCGGCCGAGCAACTTCTCCATATAAACGTCCTGGAACTTCGGGCAGTCCGCCTGGCAGTTTGCAACTGGTCAACTCATCTGGAAGGGAAAGCAGTAGGAGTCACGTCAGACAATACCTCGGCGGTCTCGTATATTCGGAGACGGGGGGGGGGAACCCACTCCAGGACCCTGATTCGGAAGAATCCATGCTATTCGACCTTTGCGCAAATCTTCATGTAACGCTACTACGCAGACACATTGCAGGCCGGTTGAATGTGTGGGCCGACGAGTTGTCCAGAACAAATCTGATACCAACTACGGAGTGGCGTCTGGCTCCCAAAATTTGTCAAGCCATCATCTTGCAATGGGGAACTCCCTTTGTGGATCTGTTTGCAACTCGCCTCAACACTCAGCTTCCAAACTATGTGTCCCCCTTCCCAGACCCTCAGGCGTGGGCAACGGACGCGCTGAGTATCTCGTGGACAGGGATGTTCGCTTATGCGTTTCCGCCATTCGCTCTTCTACAAGCGGTTCTCAACAAAATTCGGAAGTCGCCGGGGTCATTCATCCTAATAGTTCCGTTGTGGCCAGCAGCATCGTGGTACGTCGATCTTCAAGAGTTAGCAAAGGGAGACCCGCTTCCGTTACCTCAGTCCAAGAGTCTGCTCTCGCAACACTACGGACGGACGTTGCACCCCAAGCCAGATGTTCTTCATCTTAACGCGTGGAGACTACGAGGGTCAGTCTGCATGAGGCAGGATTTTCATCTCCAGTGACATCGCGTCTGCTGCAGTGTCATCGTCTATCTACAGTTAAGGTCTATGAGACGAAGTGGAAGAAGTGGTTTACCTGGTGCGGGACTTCGTCTGTTGACCCATGTAACCCGTCGGAAGCATCATTGGCTGCTTTCCTCGAAGATCTTTTTCGAAAGGGGCTTTCGCCATCAGCTATAAAGGGCTACAGATCTGCCATTAATTCGGTTCTGTCCTGTACAGGAAGTTCAGTTACTATCGACAGCAAGATCCTGTCCAGATTAATCCGGGCATTTGAAAATGCTCGTCCAAAGGTGCGGCAGTTGTTTCCTAGATGGAACCTCCCTCTGGTGCTAGAAAGTTTGTCACATGCACCATATGAGCCCTTGCACACAGCATCGAAACTTCATTTAACCCAAAAAACTGTGTTTCTGGTTGCTTTGGCGACGGCGGCTCGACAAAGTGAATTAGCAGCTTTGTCACGAGAGGATGGACACATTCGTTTTGCAAGGGGGTGGTCAAGTGTCACAATAACAGTTTCAGCAAGTTTCCGGGCCAAGAATCAGCGGCCGGATGAAGCGCCTAAGCCTATAGTCATCAAAGCACTCGCCCCTATAGTTGAGCCCGGGGGTGGGGAAAAGATGCAGTGCCCCGTTCGGGCGCTCAGATGTTATCTGGAGTATACAAAACAACCACAAACTACATCGACGTCTGTCGAGAGGACTACCAACACCCCTTTTTCTCCTGGTCAACAAGGAAACGGGTGTTTTAGTTCCAAGCCCAGTGCCTCCAGCAAGGGTCGGGGCCTGGATTCGGGAAGTAATTAGAAGGGCATATGACCTTGGTCCAAACCATCTCGATATTCCACCGGAAGTGTGTGCTCATGAACTGCGTGCGTTGGCAGCTTCATGGGCCTTTGGATCTGGTGTACCTTTGGAAGAGATATTGGCAGCATGTTCCTGGAGACACAAAAATACTTTTATCAGCCACTATTTCCGTGATGTGAGTGGCTCTGGTGGAAGAGATGATATGTGGGAGCATGTAATGGCGGGCAGTCGTGTAGGCCGTGCGTAAGGACTGACATGTCAGCTAGTGGGTGTCAGGCACTCGAGGGGAGTGTGCAGACAAGTTAGATATTAGATACAACGTTTTGTTAAAAAGGTCAGTTACTAGTGTTTGTTAAGAGTTCAGTTTCTAGTGTTTGTTAAAGAGTTCAGTTACTCAGTGAGAATAGAATCAGTAACTTGTACACACTGGGAAGTGTCGTGGGTGGACGTGACAAGAAAGGATGAAATTTTGCACAAGGTGAGTTCCTTAAAGTTATGAAATTATCCTTTAAGGTACCCTTAAGTACAGCTGGCTCGAGGTTCTCAGCTTGACCCACCTCCATTTGGACAAAGTCAGCTAATACCAAAGGGAAGTATTTTGCAGATAGTAAGAAACGGAATTTTATACTTCTAAAATTAGTTTTTACTATCCTAAAATACTTACCTTTAGTAAGAACCCTCCCACCAGCCCCGCTCTCGCTGAACCCGAGGAAAGGGTGAGCAAAGCGATAGTGGGCAATATGGCGGCTCTAGCTACGAGGGTAGCATGAGTAGTGCCATCTGGTGGGAAAGCCAAGCAAGCTTGTTTACATTTAAATGGTGTTTAAATTTGGGCAATTTGAGAGCATTAAAAGCGATTTAAGCTAATACTAAAGGTAAGTATTTTAGGATAGTAAAAACTAATTTTAGAATTATAAAATTCCGTTTTTCATATAGACACATTACCTCCAGTTCTTCATCTTATTTTTGCATACTAGATAAATAATCACAAAGCAAAAGAACTTTACCACCAAACGAAACTGTTAAACAGTTCCCATGAAATTTTCGGTGAAGTTACTTAGGGTCGTTCACCTTCATCAGCAAAAACGTAAAACTGGTAACTTCCACGGGCTGGATCACTCACAAGTTCAGATTTCAAACGGTCAAATTGCGAGTGATCCAGCATGTAAAAGTTGCCATTGCCAGTTTAACTTTTTTGTTGCTGATGAAGGTGAACGACCCTAACTTCAGCGGAAATTTCATGGGAACTGTTTAGCAGTTTCTTTTGGTGGTAAAGTGTATTCCTTTACTTTGTGATGTCTAATCTAAACCACTGTGAACGGCGTTTGCCGATCTTCCTATTGTTGTGCGAAGATAAAGAATATTTTCTCTTTTTGTGTATTTGTTTTGCAGCGGGTTGATTCTTCAAGACTTGACTTTTGTACATATTGGAAATTGTGACGTTTTACCTGACGGCAACATTAATTTCTCCAAACGGTGGCAACAGTTTAACATCCTCGACAACATGAGACGATTTAAAAAGTGGTGAGTATTTTCAATATGTGTGTACTGATTATTTTAATTGTAAGAGAATGAGTATTCCCAAAGTCCTTTGACTCGAGTGACATATGATACTAATTGTTTTAATAAAACTGAAAAAAATAAACCCTGCTGGCTTGGCCATTTAAAGAGCTGATTAAACAAAGACTGCATGTCGTAGCTTTTCATTTTTGTGGGTAGATGTATGGGCTTACATTCCTAATTCTGGTAATGGTCTGTTCAGCTCAGTAAGGATGTAGAGGTATGTAAATAACTTTTTAACCAAAAAATAATAAAACCTATGTTTCGTTTCACAGCAACTACAACTTTAAGCGTAACGACAAGATCATTGCATTCTTCAACAACTTCAACGATTACCTGTGCGAAGAAGCTATGTGGCAAATTTCTGAATCCATTAAACCTCGTGGAGGCAAAAAGAAGATGGACCAATCGTAGGAAGTTTCATAGTCATCTGTAGTAAATATCTTTTTACTCTGAATGAGGCGAAACGTTCGTTGCAACGATGCGCTACTTAAGACGTGAAGGTGTGTGTGGAAGTTTTAAAACCATCGAGACTTTTTTTATGTGATAGAAGTTTAATTCAAACTATGCCATTAACCACATTAAAGTGTTCCAGTTTTAAATAGGCGTACAGTTTTTAACACGAGTAGCGCTGCTGGCGTACAGCTTTTTTACATGGAGAATTACCAGGTAACACTAACGAAAATATACCACGCTATATGCCGTAAACAAATATAATATTGTATCAATAATTGTAAGCTTCCTGTTGTCATGGTTACTGACCTTAGCAGTTACTGTGCTGCATAAATTTATTTTTAGACCAGCACCAGTGAAAACTAACTTGATTCTGCACGTCTGTGTCAGTACCAGACTGCGTTGCCAGTAAAATTTTAAAAACTTTACGCCTTGATCTTAAGCCCTATTTTTGGTTCCGATACCGGAGTATTGGCCAATATTGGCTAATCCGATACTGATATCGATGCCTTAGGAAAAAAGTAACAAAGGTAAAGTGAAAGTAACTCATAAGAATTGAAAATGCATTGTTTTTTTTTAGATTATTGCTCGCTTCCTTCCGAATGAAGGAGAAAACTTTACCAAAAATGTTTAAGTTTTCTGGCTTTGTGAAACTACTGTAAATTGTTTATTAAATGCCCTTGGCCCATTGCAGTAAGTTAACCAAAAATTGGGGGGGGGGGGAATAAAAAGTCCGACATAATCCATTTTTTTTTTTTAGATTTATTTGTGGCCTTTGCTAAATAATGCAAGTTACAAAGATTACCACCATTCAAAGGCTTTTGAAGAACATTAAAACGAGTTATGCAGAACACGAAATTCGGTAGATTTTTACAAAAATTTCAGAAAAAAAGTGTTTGAAGGTTACCTTAAGACTAACTGATCTCGTACCAATGCCAGTATCGTTTTCGAAAAGTTTCAATTAGTATATGAAAGGATACATTTTTTATGCTAAGTGTGAAGGTTGTTTTTTACTCCAAAACTTTAGTATGCAATTTCATGAACAATTCTACATGCATTCTGATGAACTTCTTTTTATTATTATTAACAAGAAAAAATGTAGGGCTTAACATCTTTTTAACCTAAACTGGCTTCTGTGTTTTACTATTGTTGTGTCAAAGTAATTTTTGTTATGCACGTTACTACAGTTACTTTTCATCGTATTTTTTTAAAGTCGAGTATTGTCCGTACCCATTGTGACAACGTTGCGCGATTCTTGCCTGCCAAAAAATGAAATTAACAAGTACAAAGTGACAAAAATGTCGTGTTCACCAGAGGTATTGTCTCGAAGTTCATAGTTTTAGTTTTACCTTATTTTAATGTAATATATTTGTTTATTTTATACGTCATAGTGGTTTGAATAAGTTAACAGAATTTGTAAGAGACATGGAAGGACGTGTAATGTCCAGCTCTTATAAGTGCATCAATGTATGGAAGTTTAGGTCGTAAACGACTGTTTATATGATGTTTTACATTTGGCTGGAATACTTCTCAAATATTAAAGATTCTTACTTTCGTTGTACTGAATGTTTACTTTCGTATTTGACACGCCTGGGTTTGATATTCTTGTGCACCTGGGCAAATTACACTGATTCCCGGTGTCAATCCAAGTTTTAAGACCAGAGTTGAATTTTGTATAATTTTAAAGCTCACAAGATTAAGACACGTGGTTTATGCCGTTTTAAAGGGCTTGAAAGAAGCTTTTTAGTACGTTATTCGTTCCGAAGAATACAATCTCTGTTTCTTAACTATCTGCAAAACACTTCCCTTTAGTATTAGTTAAAATCGCTTTTTAATCGTCAAATTGCCCAAATTGAAACTTCATTTAAATGAAAACAAGCATTCTGAGCAAACGACTCTGTACATGCTACCTTTGTAGCCTGAGCCGCCATCTTGTTTCTCACAATCGCTTTGGACATCAACACGTTAGGTTGGTTTTTTTGTTCAGTCAGTTATTTTTTTTTTTCGAAAAAGAGTTTGCCCTGGACGAACTTGAAAGGAGCTTTTTAGAGGATTATTCTTGCGTAATTCTTTCCAAAGAATACAAGCTCTGCTTTTATTAAGTTTGGGTAAACTTACTGAAATTTACAGTAACTCTTAGCAAAGTAAGCAAACTATTAACATATTACGGTGCATTTCAGTGATTAAAGACTTACATAAATGGTTTATACTATAACACTCTTAATACAGGAGTGTTTGGTTTTGCACTCCTCTAATACCTTTATCTATGGGAGGGGATAGCAATTGATCTTGTAGTAAAATTTGGAAATTCGGCCCCGTGATACAGTTTTGTTATGTTCAGTGGATTCGCCGTAAGATGCGCGCAAAAATATACGCAGTGAACAATTTTTAAGGCAGTCTTTGTTAAATGTTCCGTCAGTAGAATACGCGTCATGTGTTGCGATCAATTCTTATTTTGCGACAAATAAAATGGTACTTTTTTTTTAATTTGTACCTTTAAAACTGCAGACTTGTGTCCTAATCCACAACTCGGTCAAATTTTGGCCGATTTTGGCAATTCAACTTTTCAATATGTCATTTGAATTATTTTTACGAGAGCTATCCAATGGTGCTAATCCGAAGCCAGTGTCTCAACCAGTTTTTTTTTTATTTTTTTTTTATTTGGGAAAAGCTAAAATACTCTCCATAAGTAGTCCAAAACCTTGTGGAAGTTTCTCTGTTTATAAACACGGCCATTTCTTAGGAATGTGTGAGTTCAAAAATGCAATTCAGTTGAGTCGTCTGACATTTGGGACAATACGGTAACACTTGACCAGTTTTGCTCCTATTAACTGTGTAGTTCTTCTTTACTTGGTTATTCCTTCACTGACAATAATTTAACTTTGACAAGTGACCTGATGATCGGTTAGTAAGCTAACTAATAAACATTTAAGTTTGTGTTAATGATCTAAAACTCTATTTACATTGCCAGAGGCATTAGTAAAAAGGCTATGTTAGTTTTTAAGAACAGTCAAAACTCTTTATAACGAAATGCGTGGGAGGTACCATTTTTACTTTGTTATAATGAATTTTCGTTCAAACATTTTCACGAAATGTAAAAAAATTATAAATATATTTTGTTATCGAAGGCGACTTATGCCTCACTGCTCAAAATTTCTCGCACGAACCTTTTTTATTTGGCACTTGCTTGCTGTGTTAACTTGTCTTGTTGACGCAAAAGCAAATTTGTTTTAAAATGTCGATTATGTCTCAGAGGTGACCTTATAAAATGGCACGACATAACGCAGTTTCGCTTTCTGTCAACATTTCATGCTCTTTATTGTGTAGGCTAGACTTTAGCAAACACGAGAGAAAGGGAGAAGAAATAGAAAAGCCGCCCGCACACACAGAAAAAAAAATTTTTGCCCGAGAAACAACGTTCTTTTATAAATATGACCTACTCGCATAAATAAGCAAACTTGCGTAAAACGGTCAAAATAAAACAGCATTGACATCTTCATATAGGCAAGTCGCATGAGGTTTGCATGTGGCTGATCACTTTGCTTTCCTGTTAAAATCTTGTTTGTCGTTTGAAATCGTACTCAAACTGCTGTGTAGTTTTTCAAATTCCTTCGCAGTACTTTATTCTTTGCTTTAATTTCGACAAAACACGTTTGCCAGACATCTTAGCAAGGTAGCAACATAGGCCTAACACAACTAGACAGTGACACTGCATGCCAGACATGAGTGATCACTGAAACATTACCAGAAATGAGTAATTGGGATAGCTGTAGCGTGCGGTGTGGAAACTAAAAGTTCTTCTTACCGCCAATTGATTGTCGCAATTTTTCGTTGATATTTCTGCTAAAAATGATCACATCTTGTTATAAACTGTTTTCTCTGTAGGGTCAACAAAATTACTTCGTTACGACATGGAAGTTGTAATACCGTAATTTGTTGTAGCATATTTTTAAATTGTGAGAGCCAACTAAACACCGAATTTGTTTCGTTAACTTGCGTTTTTCATTAACATCGTGTTTCGTTATAGCAAGCTTTGACTGTACTATTACGATATAGTTCCTTACTTTTCAAATTTATACACTTTTCAAATATATACACTGCTGGCAGTTGCAGTGAAGTTCCCCATTAATACTTGACCAGACATCAGTTTGCTTATTAGTACTGTTTCATTGTTGCTACAATGCTTTTCTCCATTACGATCATTGTTGCACTTTTGTTTGTGTTATTTTCTATAATCATACCTCCATGTATAATGTGTACATTGCTGAGAAAATGTAGGTTACAATAAACCTACGTGGTCTTAACAAGCATTTCTAACCTGCCTGTTTGTTATTCAAAGGCAATTGGGGTAATGTGTATGCTGCATGTTCCCGAAACTTGTCCACCCCCTGTTGTAAGGGGCAGATTATAGCGTTTTAAATCTGCTTTACTGGAAAGCTCAAGACGAAGACGAAGTTAGTGATAATAGTATACTGTATAACCTTTTCTGGTAGGTAAACTCTGTGTTAGTCTCAACACAACGGAATTCTACGTACGTCTATCTGAAATGGCAAAACGTGGAAAAAATAATGCTGACGTGATACTCGTGGATCAGTGGCACTTTTTAGGTGTTTCTACGAATGAATGATGTGCGTTAATGTAGTGTTTTGTTATCAAAAAGAGGTTTTTAATTTTTGAGTGTGTGACATGTGAGCAACCCTCGTTACACTCGCAATTCGCTTGGATGTTCACGTGCTCTTTTTTTATCTTCTGCCACTCTGTTATCCACTTTTAGCTGCTACGTGGTTCACCAGTAGTGCGCAGCGGAAAAGAATGTTAACATTGAAATTTAGCTGTTAGGTGTTCTCTGGGGTCCTACAAATGGCGTGGGGCTAATAATCCTCCGAGTCCCCACCAAGCGTACCCCACATCATGCCCAAAACGTCCCACGCCCAAAATTTCTAATCTTTAAAAATCATGTAACATTGGAGTAAAGGCATGTAATTTGGGTTGATTTTTATTAATACAGGGATGGTTCCAGGTTCGCACTAGCTCTTTGGTGGTCCTGGGTGTTCTAATGAAGTATGACCATGGCCGAAAATATGCGGAAAATGGGCCCTTAGGAGGCGAGACGAAACTGCCAAAAATATAAATATTTCAAAAATTCAAATTTCGGACAGAAACGGGATATACAGTAGACTCGCTATATAATGAACTTCTCAGAAATCAGTAATTTCTCCTACAAAGAACAATTTGTAACTATTTGGTTGGCGACCTTCTGTTCATATGCTGAAAATAACTCCACGTAAAAAGCCTCTGCGTATGCATCAACTCCATATAATGAATTGTTTCTAGTTGCCGGCCCGAATATATCTACTGCCTGTAAATTTTTGCATTCAGCTCCTGCAATACTAACAGCATTGCAGGAGCTGAATGCAAAAGTCTACAGGTCGTGTATATTTTCGATAAGGCAATAGAAACCAATTTTGACTGCCAGAAAAATTGTTGTTTTTCAGCATTGTGAAGGTCTTTTCACATACCATAAATTGCCTATTAAACGCCCAAGGGCTGTTCTTTAAAAAAAAATGGAGGGGGCTGTAACAAAGTTATAATTCATTTTTAGATCTTTACGCATAACTCCATTGCGGAAAAGTCAGTGTTTATGTGATCATTCACGTACGTGATCTGGGTTCAGTCTAGCATTAACACAATGCCCTTGTTAACATTTATTCACTTTTAGTTTCTTTAGTTTGCTTTCTTGTCTGAAGCATTTAGTCAACTTTGCTGCAAAAAAAAACCAAAAAACAACGATTTTGGAGATAACATTGATTCCTTAACTGAATGAAGCTTGTAGTCAATATCTAGCGTAAAAATCAAGATTTAAAAGTTGGGGTGGAGGTAGGGGCGGAAGCTATGACTTGGTTATTTCACAATTTCTAACCTTAAAATGTTTTAGGGAGTGAGCCGTAGCTTAGCTGGGGCTGTTAATAGAAGATTTATGGTATTAAAAACTATCCTGTTAACCAGTTTACAAACCATTATATTGACCATGAAATTAATTTGTCAGACGACGAAAAAACCAAACCCAAACCTCAGTGAACGATGTAAACTACAGTTTAGACACTTAGTCTTCACAGTATAATCAGAATGTAGATATAGTTTAATTTTATTTGTCAGTTTCTTAGACTCTGTATAAGGAGTTTTGAATTCACTTCTCAAGTTGATGCAAAGGAACCTTCGGTATTGAGAACTCTCTGTATAAAGATCCGTTTTGGCACACAAGGTTGTTATAAAGCGAGACTACTGTAGTTTGAAATGTTCGACTTGCCATCCCCTAATATTTTGTCTTCGTTATGCTCCTGCATACACCACTGAACCAGTGACTTGTGTTATGCATTACCAAATTTGCATTCACATACATTTGTCCTTTTTTTTAATTATGTTTGCATGCTGACTTATATTTTAAGGTTTTAAATGCTAAAGGATGTTCAGACGTGAGAACATCGACAAATTGTGATTTTGTTATTTTTGTAGTTATAGGTGCTTAATTTGTTTTTCTGTATGATAAGTCCTGCCTTTCTACATTGAAACGATTTGTAGTTTCAAATTGTATGCATTTATATATGCTGATTTTGTACAGTTAAGTATATTGGCCGCCATTAATAGTTAGATTCTGGCAATTGTGAAATTATGTTCGTGAGTAGTTGGACTTTAACTGGTATGCAAGAACTAAATTTGGTTTGGGTCCACTGCAAATTAATGAGTGAATGTAAAATGTGTATTGTGGTTTTAAATGTGAACTTGGTGAAATCTAGTTAAAAGTTTCAACGTGTTAAGAATGAACGGGCTTAAAGCACAAAACACAATTTGCCTTTTAGTATATGTTGCTGGGGCATCGACTGATTTATTTATTAGCATTTCCACAATTAATTATCGTTAATTCTACGTAATGATACATGCGTAGTCTCCATTGGATTAAAAAAAAAAGATATCTAGTTTCGTTAAGAATTTAGTAAAAGGCAAAATTCTTAAGTTTTGATAACCAAAATTCTTGGTGAAAGCATGTTTAGTTCTTTCTCTGTGTCAAGTCAGTTTTCCAATGTCTTATCCTTGTAGTGTAACCGTGCTCTAAAAGGAGAGAAGAAACGAGAGAACCTTCATTTCGGTGAAGTGGACCAGTTGAAAACATTGAAATGAAATAGAAGATCAAACTGAATTGCATGAGGGGAGAGTTTTCCCACGAAGGCCTAGTTTGATCACATACCTTTTCTTTCAGTGCATGGTTACTCTACAACTTATCTGGTCAAAAATTCCACGAGTTTAAAACATTTGTGATAATTTAACTGTTTGTCTTCAACATGCTTGTTTAATGATTTAAACAAGGACGACGTTTATTTCTTCAGCTAGAATACATTAAAAAAATCTAAATTTTCTGCTCCAAAAAGGGAGGCATTTGCAAAACGTCTCCAGCTGCTAAAGTGCAGGAATCGTCCAACCAACAACGAGTAGGAGAATTTGATTAAATTTCAAATGTTTGTCATTGGTTGTATTTTTCCTGCATTTTAGTAGCTAGAAATACTTTGAAAAAGAACAAAAACTACTTATTTTTTTTAATACCATTCTTCGATATGCAAACAATGATGACACATCATTACACTTCACTCGGTAGTTTTACGTATTATTGGTTAAGTCAACTGCCGAAGTGAATTTTGTAAGGATGCGTGGATCCATTTTTCAATAACTAACAAAAAATTGTTTGTTGTTGGTGCCTGTTCTTTGGTACTGTCTGTTAGTGATTTGTGCTTATTAGCCCATAAGTGTACAGTATATCTCACCGCTTTTGTACTTAAGATTAATTAATGTTATTTTTTGTTAGCGTCAGTGTATCCTGACACTAACAATTTTGCTGCAAAAGTGACAATTATTGTAAGTAGATTAAATTAATGTATACTGACTCTGTGTAATAATAATAGTAATAACAACAGTAATAACTCATTTCTTCCGATTGTGTTATATAGTAAAAATAGTATTACATGTAAACTTGTAAATGTATGACGTGTTGTGAGCCACTGCTGTGGAGTTTATTGAAGATTAAATCCTTATTCTCTAATATATTACTGGCTTGTTAATATTGGTTTACTTGCCTTAAGGACAATAGTAGAGACACCAGAGGGGTCAACTGCGGCAGTTGCACTTCCCTCTCCCCACCCTCCCTTTCCGGAAACTTTGAAAGCTTTTATTTCGAAACGCAAAATAATTCTTTTGCCAACTGTTAGCAAAACACAGCAAATACCGTACCGTAAATCGTGTATTAAACAGCCATGGGCTTGTAAAATTAATTTGTCCAAAATTGAAGGGTGGGCATTAAAAACAAGTTTATACGAAAAACCGATGGTAAAGCACAAGTACTTTGGTTGATGTTCGTATAAAACAACTTGCAGCACCAAAAACTGTCCAAATAACAAGCAAAACAGTGCAAAATTTTGCAAACCTTGCCAAACTTGCAATTTTTCGGCAACCTTTCTAGCTGTATTTAGAATGGTTGCCGAAAATTTGCAACTTTGGCAAGGTTTGCAAAAGTTTGCAAGGTTTTGCTGGTAACTTGGACAGTTTTTTGACTTGTTTTATAATGAACAAGTATTATCTATTTTCTAAACTAACTTTTATCCAGGAAAGGAATTTTCCATGGCGGAAAAGTCAGCGATAATACAGTCGAGATTCACGTACGTGATCTGGATTCAATCTAGCATTAACGCAATGTCTTAGTTCTCATTTATTCACAAATTTAGGTTATTGTATGGTCTCACCTTCAAAATTGAATATAATTTGTAGCTAAAACTAATTTCTAACCCTACAAACTTTTGGTAACAGAAGTGGATCGAGATCGTGAATAAGATTCGGCCTACACCATCGATCATTGGAAGGCGGATGTCTATTAAATTAAATTTGTGAATAAATGAGGGTAAAGGCATTGTGTTTTCGCTAGACTGAATCCAGATCATGCACATCAGTGATCGATTGCTAGACCTAATTTTGCAGACTTTTCAGTTTATTACTAACGCTCCCGTGAATCGTGTTGGATTAAAAGTTGATTTGTTAAATGCATGAAGCTTTTAGTTAATTTTGCTACAGAAAACCAAGATCTTATGGGCGTCGAAATGATGATTTTATTAAAAATGTAAAAATATTTGGTCAATTTTTCCATAGAAAATCGATGGTTTTTAAGGGGTGGGCGTCAACAAGAGTATATCATACTTTTGACCTTCAAGCATTTTAGAAGGCTGGGCATTAGCAGTAACTAGGCGTTTAATACGTGATATACGAGAACTAAAACCAGGAGCACCAGAGAAGTGAGGGGTGCATGTTTTGGTACGGTACGCTATTCTAACCTAAAAAGGCACAGTAATATTATGCATGTGCTGAAATAGAAACTGAAATATAGCCAGCATCGGCAAAAACCGTTTTACTTTGGTCATTGTTCATGATAAAAAGTCAACTTGCGCGCAACCAAAAAGTCCAAGTTTCACTTATCAATACCGGCAAATTTTCAACTGCTACCACTAGCAGGCTTCCTGAGGCAATTCTGTAGAGACTTGCATGTGCTTTCACTCCTTCGCCAATGAACGTTTCGTCTGACTTCTACCATTTTAAATGAGTAACACATTTTTTAACCTACAATTGTGACGTTTACTACTTTTAGATAAAAGAGATAGCTGTTCCAGTTCGCGATAGAGGTGTGTACCTCGAGTTTTTCTTTTTTTTCTTTCTTTTTTTACCAGCCGCATCATTGTGAACCTTTTGAATCTTCTGCTTATTGTTAAACAAGCGGCTACAGCGACTGTCTAGTCGCACCGGTCTTCTGTCCAGTTCCTACACTTCCAATGTTAAGGCGTACACCTCTATCATGCACTACAACAGCTATCTCTATTATACTAATCTAAAAGCAGTAGCCATCACAATTGCCGGTTAAAAATGCGTTAGCTTTTAAGCCTGTTTTACATTTTAGGCGTAATTGGCAGCTTTTAGGCCTAATTTTAACCAACAGTTTTAATTTCGTAAGTAGCAGCTAACGGAAATATGGATTGTATAGTAAGCCTCTTCATTTTTGCAACACAGTGCACCTTCAGGCATACAGGTACAGTGTTACAACGTAACGCAACGTAGTCTATATAGATCAGTGGTAGTAGGGAAGGGACAGGAGAGACGCTGTAGTTGATAAAACCAATAGCGACTTGTAGCAACTTGACGTTGCCATGGTAACATGATTTTAGGCCCAGTTTTCATTTTTTAGGCCTAATTTTAAAAATGCAGTTTTAATTTCGTAAGTAGAAGATAGGCCTAATGGAGATTTTGGTTCGACGGTAAGCCTAGTCATTCATGCAACAATGCGACGAGACTATTTAAACGAAGCTAAAATCCATTTGTTTTTATTAAAGATTTTAATTTAGAATTTTAATTCGACGATCAAATGTTATTATTTAATTCAGTTACGTCGAAGTCTATTAGCCATGAGGAAGTAACGATGTTTTAATTTGCCATGTTATTTAACTAACTTCTCGTACTGAATCTAACATTGTAAACAATGGTCGTCAATATTTAGTACCGTTGTGAAGTTGAAAAAAGCGACGGACGGACGGACGGACAAAGTCGTTGCAATAGTGTTCTCAGCCGGTACGGCTGTACAGAAGACTAAAACTATCGTAGTGAGCATTATTTGGCTTGCAGTTAAATGCCTTAGTATTAACTCCTTCGAGTTCAATGCCATTTATTATTGTTCTCTGCGAAACTGACCCACGGCCAAAACATAGCCGCTGTCATGCCGTTCTCTGCGAAACTGACCATGACGCAAAACATGGCCGCCGTAAATTGTGCATGCCTCAATAAAATAATTCTTAATGGAATTGCTAACCGGTATACAAGTATAAAAAAATTGCAGACGTAATAATTATATTGTAAATTATTGTCCAAAAATATACTTGGGACCATCGTATTACGTGTTTTATAACTAAAAAAAATTGTTAAGTTCGACTACGTATATTTGCTAATGATAATATTCAACTTGCTGTACCCAGGAGACCTTGAAATAATAATATTCTCTGGTTATTCTTCCATTAGAGCATCGTTTACTGCTTCCGATATCTTTTTTTGACGTTTTTAATACTGTACAAATAGTTTAAAGTTGTTTTCTCAGTATTCACAATCTTTGAAAGCGGTCCATCTTCAGCCGCCGTTGTGCCTGCTAGATGCCTGTCAGCAAGAGATGCACATGCTAGCTCAGTGGCTGTAAATTCGACTCGCTTCGTGCAACGTCACTTCACACTGGGCCACAACGTGATCAGTGGTCTCGAGCCAAGAATGAACCAATCGTAGCACGCAATAAGTAAATCGAAAATATGCATTTCAAAATATTTAATTCAATCGGAAATGCACCTCCATTGCACGCATTTGGGAAGTTTTTCTTTGCAACGGAGCTTTCAACTGAGGAGACGATCGTTCGTCGGGCGTTTTAGATAGACACGGTTTTGAGGCGAAGCTGAGAAGACTATAGCAATGGCTTTGTCTGTCCATAGCCTTTTTCAACTTTGGAATGGTACCAGATAGAAACAAGATTCAGCATCCAAAAAATTAGGTAAAATAAATTTTAAAAAACTTTGGGTATGAAGCGGAAGTTGCCCACTATGAAGACCAATTGCAACTAGGTTGTCGCTGCCACCGCTTGTTTAGCTTTTAGACCTAATTTTTAGTTGTTTTAAATTTCGTAAGTAGGATCAGTGTTGGGTTAGAGAGTAAGCCTATTCATTCGTGCAACACGGTGTCAAGACTGCATGTTACCATAGCAGCAAGGAATCTCAAAACGATTAGATGCCGGCATGGTATTGCTTTTGTGTTGTGGTCTAAACATGTCGTCTGCTGCATACTTTGTTTATATGAAGGGTTTCGCCTTGTTACGGCTATTTCCCATTATCACCGGAAAAAAAATCCAACAAGCTTGTGCTAATTTTCACGCTGTAGATAGTTCATTATTTAGCTAATTTTCAACTCGATCGTCCAAGGACGAAGAGGCATTGGGAAAAGTTCAAAACACCAGAGAAGGAGTTTATCGAGCGCCGTGTAAGGACTGTAATGCCGTTTACATAGGAGAGACCAGAAAAGGAGTAAGATCGAGATTGAGTCACCATATGGCAAATGTAAGAAATAAAGTTGATGACAACGGCATTGCAGTCCATTGCACGGAAACAGCATAACATCGAGTGGAATAAGGCAAGAGACGCTGGTAAAATCAAATTAAAGATGGTACAATTATCTGGGTGTCTTGAATCAGTGGAGTGGCAATTCGATTGCACGAAAAAAAAAACAAGTACCACTAATGAATTTACAAGGCCCAACAAACCCCAATGTGACGTACCTGGTAGGGAAGGATCTAGAAAAGAAACTGGACATCAAGTGGAATCTGGACCGTGGAGATCGTCATGGTGAAGGTAGAATGCAGGAAGGGGTAGAAATGGCTACTCATTCCGAAGCGTTTTCGTTCAGCGACCCGCAGGAATGCGCCACTAGTCCCGTCACACTTGCGATATAATAATAATAATAATAATAATTTGCTGCTGGAGCAACAGGACTGGCAAGACCCAAGGAGTCTCTTTTTTTTTTTTGGTAACACAATATCAGCGTCATGAAAACTTCTTACCTGGTTGCTTCTTACTGATGCATTGTTAGCGCATTCTTGTTTTAGTTATTTATTTACTACAAGAACCTACAGACCCTATGTCACAAAATCTTATCTAAAGAAAACTTAACCTAAACAACAACAAACTCACTTCTGTCGACTCTACTGAACTTCCCGATCCGCTTACAGAATGAAACCACTTGACGCAAGGTTCTTTTCCCTGCGTTGAGCGGGCAGTCGCCAAGAATGTATTTTAAGTCCGTGTCCCAATCCCTCCACACCCGGCCCAGTGATGACACACCAGGAGAAAATGCTCCACCGTCTCAGCTTCTGTGCAGCATCAGCTCAACAAGGTGTATGCCTGGTCCACAGCTTAGAAAAGATAGCCACATCTCTCCTAGCGAAGTTGTCAAGATCACTTAGCCGAGAAACTGCCGGGTGGATGCCATAGAGAACTCTTGTTTTATGATCGCGATACGTTACAATTCAAATACACGTGGCTAGAAAACTGTTTTAGAGCAGTAGCTGGTGTTCATACAAACTCTCATATGCGAGGACTTTGACTGTGCACAGTTGACACAAACAATTAAGCACCACTGAAAACCAACAATTGGAACTTGTGGCCAACTTTCTGAGCTAGATGGAGAAGCACTAGCACGCTTCCAGATACAGTACCTTCCTAAAGCACCGAACAGAACGAACCAAACGCATCACTGTTGGTGACAGTTCAGCTTATTCCCCATAGTTGTGTTGATCACAGATTAAAGAACTGTCTCTGCGTAAGCGGGGAGTTCTTTAATCTGTGGTGTTGATTTGGCTCCCCGAGATGGTTTGTAATTTTGCATTGCTCGTGCCTGGGCCAATCAATGTGCCACGTCTGGTCACGTTAAAGGTGTGACGTAACGAGTGCTTTTTGAGCTTGTTGATTTTGCTGCGCAGTGATTACAGTTCAGAAGGTACTAAATGGCTGACGCAACGTTACTGCGTACGCGCGACGTCAAGTTTGGAGCCAAACCGTCTCTAACAGTGGTGCGTTCTGTTCACTCTGTTCGGTGGTTTAGGAAGGTACTGATAATCTCTCTACTTCCCCTGTCACAATCGTAAGTTTCTTGATTAACTAACCCTGGGTTATTTCTTTTTACTTAGTTCTACTTCGCCCAAAAAGGTTCAAAATTGAGCTGGTTCCAATAGTCCTTTGCTTCACATGCTTTAAGACTCAACTAAATCCATCAACAGAAAAATAAAATCTGCTGTGCAAAGGAATGCAAAATAATGCTACGAATAATTTAGATACACAATTGCCGAAAATGGTTTTTAACCCTTTAAGTCATGCATTAGCATACAGTCCTTTTTAAAACACACATGTACAGTCAGTGGGTAGTCCCTGCCAAAGCATACTCAATTGTCCCATGGTTTCTTTTAGAGTTCCCCCTCCTGCCCTACTGACAATAACTGGTTAGATACCTGCAGTTTAATTTCTATTCAGTAATTGGTTGGTTGCAGTTTTATTTTTCTCCAGTATGCAGAGACTGGGACGTATGTCGGGTGAAAATGACTGATGAGTGGCATATCTTGGATGAGTGGTAGAATGCTGTCTACCACGCTAGCTGCCATGGTTTGATCCCGGTCCCGGTGCACCAAAAAATGCAAGGACTGGACGTACATCAGGCGGAAATGACTTAAAAGAGCTGAAGGCAGGTTACGGAACTGACTCTCTTCCACTTACTATATACGCACATTTCTAGTATATAGTAACAAACATTCCGATTGTCATAAATAATCTTTATACACTCATAAAAAAAAATTAAGCACTAAAGCCTAACAAAAACTGGCCACTTGAAATTGCAGTGTTATATTCAATTTGGACTTTGTCACAATTTGCTTGTGGTTATTTTAACTTCAAACTTGTGCACCCTCAGTGCAATGCGATTTCTCCTACTCATACACCTCCTCCCCCCCTCCCCAAATTAAATGCTGAATGTACTGAAAATATGGTGTTCGTAGATGGTGCTGGTGGATAGTTCAGCGAAAACTAGGTAAAAAAGCAATGAAGCCAGAGTTCGCCATTGATGTTTTAATGGTTCAGATGAATAATGATGGACGATCAAGCTCGCCTGCCAAGATGTAACCTTGCTTAATTACATTAATGAGATAGGGTGAATTAATGTATATGGTTTGAGGACAAGATGACTGAAGTTTGGAGAATTGGTGGAAAATCCGCAGGATGAATTTGTATTAATAAAATCGAAAGAAGACTTACTCTTGTCTTTGGCTGGAACGGAAAGAGGGTTGGGGGACAAGGAATTATTACCTTAGCACTGGGTAGTACATTGTTGGCATGGCGACCCTCAAGCTCACAGTGTTGGTTACGTGATTTACATTGTCATTACACTTGTTGAATAAGTTGGTGCTAACACATTACTCGGTGGAATAGTGACTTGCTTGCAGGGAAAAGCAAACGAACAGAAAAGTCTGGCAGGTAAGGTCTGCTGCATTAAAGTAGTAATTTACCAACATACGTAATGCATTCAATAACGCCGACGAGCGCCCAGTGGTCCTACCAGATCTGTCCGTACAAGTAATTGGTTGGCTCATTGAGGAGTAACAAGATATTCGTCCCATACTTCCAACTCATTCGGTCCCAACTCTTACACATTTTCTTACGGACATCTCCCCGTTGACGGGAATGCTGAAGCACATTCGCGAAGCATTCTGGGAATCAGTTTATTCGCGTACCTCCACATTTTGCGATCTGTAACACTTGTCGAATTTATACATTGTAACAGGCTGGATTCGCATCTTCGGTAGTGGTGCGATAAACCAAAAGATGGCGGAACCTCCAGAGATTCGTATCCTGAAAAACGAAAGTTTTAATTTTAGTGATTTTAAATTAACAATCCGTTCATTTCTTTCTCTCGACGAAAAATTATTTAATCACTGCTTTTCTCTACAGTCACACACAGACTTTCAAAAGAAGGGGGGGGGGGGGGGGGAGCACACCATCAGAAAAAAGAGCCACACTTTCAATGAAGGTGAAAGGCAGGCACTGTTTTAAACCTGTCTGCTTTATATGAGAGCTTGGAACCCAGAAATAAATATTTCAATCTTCGAATAGTCTTTACTTTAACAGTTTTTGCATTTATTTTTCTTTTTTTTCTTTATAATCTTATCTACCGAAAGAGAACCAAAAAAGACAGTCGGGACACGTGTCCTTAAGTGCCCACGTGTGCCCCCCTTCCTCCCCAACCCCCTTGCTTCTCTCATATAAAGAACATGAAGAAATTACAGCGACATACCTTTACATCTTTTGGATAAAGGGGCCCCAAGGGGCGCATCTAAGAAGTTGGAATTGCGAGAGAGCAGAGAAAAACAATTGAAAGGTCTTGATGACATAAAACAAAACCATACAATAGCAGTGGCAGTCATGTGAGAGCAGTTACTGAGGGAAACCACTACTCCAAACCCATGCAACCCAAATGCATGATTTTGTGAAGTTTCTCGTTTGTCTGTTTGTAACAGGATTGTCACATGGCCTCGATCTGCTTTACTTTACGTATTGAGTCTACAGGTCACACACACCAAGCGTTCACACTTAACCTACCTTACGCTACTTACCAACTACCTTACAATCTAAAAAAAATGACACAGTGTACCCCGTCAGCGACATAACATAAAGGGAGCGCCCAATTGGAGACAGAACAACATAAAGGCCGGATCTACAAAGTAAACCATTGTCGCCTTACAGTAGCCAATGGTTCTTTCCAGGGACTGACCACTAGACGCTACATGCGGAGCAACACCGAGAGCCGCCCTCAATGGGTCAAATGCCGCTGTGCCACCCAGAAAGGACAGTCAAAAAGGAAGTGATGAACTGTTTCGTCACCGCCTCCACAGGCACACTAAGGCGAACGTGCCCACCCCAGGCAAAAAGAGTGGGGCCGTAACTGAACATGCCCCGTACATAACCTGGAGACCAAGGCAGCATCTTTATGTGAGGCCTTGGACAGGCCATAGTGGGATGCAACCCAAACAAGAACCGTCCACTAGTGCGGATAGACCACTTAGTTCCCCACTCCCTAGCTAAACTCCCGCCGACCACTGGAAGCAGATCCCGAGAGCCAAGAGCAAAGGTAATTTGGTTGCCACCCCCTTCAGAACCCAGCCTATAGCCAGGTCGTCTACCAGTTCATTGCCAAAAGACCCAGAGTGGTGCTAGACCCAACTGATGGAGACAACCTGGCTACAATGATTGGTAGTAAAAAGTCTCCACCGTTTCCAAAAGCAGTTGGGGCTGTAGAAAACCAACACCTGCCAAAGAGTCCGTTAAAACACAAAACTCGGGGAGCTGCAGGTCACAGCCAATGTGCAGAGCTATCGAAATAGCTACCAACTCATCAATAAAAGCAGATGGGAGAGAGCTAATAGATTGATGCATAGCACTCCAACACAGGTTAGAGCTAATAGAGTGAGGCTTAGCAGTCCAACGCCACAGCCAGGGGACTGGGTGATGGACAACAACCGGACCAAGAAAACCCACAAGCCGTGCATGCTGTAGGAGAGTCATACCAATGCCAGGATTACCAAGCAACTCCCAGGCACCCTGGATTAAAGTAACATAATCCAGAAAAATACACGCTGTAGGATCAGAAAGGCCACTGGCAATCGCCAGCTGGCACACTCATTGTTGTTAACAGTTTCAGCCTGTTGAAGGGCATAAGCGTTAGTTCAAACAGATGGATTGTTAAATGATGATAACAAGATGTCTTGAGTCTGGGTCTGGCAGAGCTAGACAAAGCTGTGACAGGGGTCTGAGTGGCAACTGCCATCTTTGCAGGCTCATCGCGCCAGTGGGAAGTGCCAGTACCGGAACACCTTCCACGATTCCTGTTTGTGCTACATACAGACACTGGGAAGTGATCACTGTGTTGATAGGGTGCGTGGAGGTGAAGGTATCTTGGTCGGTGTGCGTAGGAGTGTGTCCATCGATGGGTAGAATTACGTCAGCAGGGCTTGATTCCCTTGCAGTCAGTGTCTGTTGTGGTGTGTCTTGGGTTACAATGGTGGTGGAATACTCTCTGTGGTTTTGGCCTCTGAGTGGGAGGCATGACTGGGAGGAACTCAAAGACCAGCAGTGGTCATCTAAATCCACACCATGCTCTATGGGACCTTCCCGTAACTGGAAATAGGTAGAGAGCCATTGTTGAACCAGGACCTTTGCATGTAGAACAATTGGAATCCGACGATTTCACGTTAGTAAGGGATGGTTTCCAAAATGCCATATTAGATCTGATTCTATGTTCGAGGGAAATGGCTAGTGGTTTACTCATTAAAGTCTCTGATGATTGCAGAGGCAATGATCACTTCCCAGTGTCTATATGTGGCACAAACAGGAATCGTGGAAGGTGCTCTGGTACTGACACTTCCCACTGGTGCGATGAGCCTACTTCGTTTTTGGAGCCGGATACTCCTTTGCTGTTACTGTACGCCGAATTCGTCTCAAGACTGCATGTTGCTCGTTGCGCCCGAACAAAGAGGAGTGGTGGTACACGTTGTCCCGCATGTTGGTTGAGTGATTGTTGATGAGTGGTTCGTAATTGGAGGAAGGCATGTCGTCACTTTCGTCTTGGCCCATGGAAGAGAGATGGCATGTTTACAAGCAGGCGACCATGGAATCTCATCAGGTGCTGCGTAGTTCAAAGTAGAACTTTGGAGGCTTTGTTTGGTAGTGAGATATCAATAGCAAGAAAATGAAGATTAGATTACCCAGACTGGTCAAATGGGTTTTAACATAGCTCTGCAATGCTGATGATGGAGAGGTCTTAATGAGCCAGAAGTCTGTGGAAGCAATGAATAAAGAGTTCTCCTTAGTCTACAGTGAAGGTGTGGCTGTCCCTCTTGTGCTGGATTTGCATGAGGACCTAGGCTGCATGTTGGTGAGTTCTAGGTGTGTCGTTTACCCCGGTGGAGCCAGACAACATTCTGCGAGCATGCAGGGGATGGTGCACCACGAGCTAATGGTATTACCTACGAAATGGTTTGTGGATTGCCGCTTGACTCCCTGATTGAGATCTCTAATGATGTATGTTTATCAGTAAGGTTCGTACGTCATGAAATATGCCATACTAGTCCCAGTGCCTAAGACAGGGAAGTAAAGGACACAGCTGTCCAGCTACATCCTATCGTACTGCATTTGCGTGCGGGTAAAGCCTTTAAGACGCTGTTTGATAAGCGGCTATGTTGGTAAATGTAGAAGAATAACTGTTAGCATGCTTCGCACTTCAGTTTCTGGGCTGCACATGGTGTTCAAGAAGCTATTTTACTGCTGGAAATAGGTATGCGTAAGGCATGGTGTGCTGGTTCATGCGTTTGGTGGGCTTCGCGAACATTAAGGCTGCACACGGCACAGTGGACTTGCAAACGGTCCTTGCTTTCGGTGTGAAGGCTGCAGTGGCGAGAAAAGTTGTACATGTCCTTGGTATTCTCCTGGTTGGCAAGCAGATTGAGAGAAGGGTGGACGGGGGTCTTTCATCATCAAATGTAACTGGTAGGGTGTTTCCCCGGAAAGTTGATTGAGCCCGCTGCTCTTTGTTGTATTCTTGAATGGATTGAATCGCCTGTTGGCACCGTTTTGTTATGTTACAACATATGCTGATGATGTGTCGATTTGGATAGTTGGGCCAAACTTGGCAGAGTTAGTGACTGTGATTCCGCCAGTGGTGGACCTGATAGAGGAATGGTTTGCAAGGAAGGGTATAATGTAAGTCGATGGATAAATCACAAGTTAAGTATTTCACAAGAGGCTCAGCACCGACAGCGTTAATGCGTATGGGGGGGGGGGGGCCGGAGGGAGTGCTGCAGGTGGTGGTATTCATCTACATCGTGAATCCTCAGTGTGTTGCTTTCCTGTTAAGTGTGTGTTTCAGCAGTAGGCCCGTATATGCTTGGCAAGGCTTTGCGTGATGTGGAGATAAAGTCATGTTGATCAAAAGGGCAGTTTTGGCCGGCTCTATAGGTAGGGTTGCTAGTGTACTATGATGTGTCGTTTTCCATCAGTGAACTGTGTGGTGGTATTGGTGTCTGGGTGCCAGAACTGAAATTACAGTATGCTCATCACTGGTGCTCATCACGTAATAATGGCTGAGCTTGTCGCCACTTCAGTGGCTTTCGACCATGGTCTAGCATTAGGAATGGATTTGGCCAGCCTGTCAGACTCACAAGCTGCTAGGCTATTTACTTTCCTGGGGGTGGGGGACGATTCTAGAGGGTGGGCGTATAGCTTCTCTTGGTGCTAGAAAGTTTCGCTGAGGGTGTGAGGATGCCAGTCATCAGCTGGGTGCTGCAGCAGACCCTCCTATCACGTATGCCTCCACATGGGGCAGAAGTAGAAGGTGAAACTGTCCCTCGTGATGTGAAGTCAGTGGTTAGGCCAGTGCCACATTCTGAATGGGTTGGTGGTGTGGTTCTGGTAGGATAGAGGACGTGCACTCTTTAG
>JAHWFP010061595.1:0-34297 GCA_023313725.1 Lithobius niger
CCCCTGCCTTCCCCTCCCCTATGAGCAAACAGGTTGCTGAGAACAACCTTCGTGCTTTTATTTTTACGTAATACTAAATTTTAGATTTTATTTTTTATTTTTGATAGCTTAGTGTTTCGTTATACACTTTTTTTTTACGTGTACTTGTGATTGATAAGACTGTTTGTCTGTATACACTTGGTAGTTAATTTTTTTTATGTTCAATAAAGCCTTTACCTTACTTTACTATGTATACTGCTTATTTTTAATGTGTGTTATCAGGGAGTAAGTAGTAACTCTTACAGCCGCAATGGTTGCAACGTAATGTCACATAAGGGTTACTAACGCATAGCTCTCACCACTTGGCAAGGACCGCAGAGCACAGACAACATGACGCTGGAAAAGTTGTCCGACCTGGCCGGCAAAAAACGTGATCCGATGACGCCTGAGATCCGAGGTACACCTGAAAGGTCCGTGTAAAAAAGTTATTTGCGCCGGCAGGACAAATATAACTTTTTTTACACGGACCGTCCAGATCCCAAGGACATTATGTTTTTTAATTTTTCGTACTTTTTCGGATGACGTGCCTCGCTCGCGCTATTGTCCGGCGTACCGAAACCTGGTTAGCCAAAAACGTGATCCGATTGACGCCTAAGATCCGAAAGATACACGCCGTGGATTCAGTCGTCTGTGTAAAAAAATTATTTGCGTTTCCCAAGCATCCCGCTTGTTTCCCCTAATTGATGATGACATCACTAAATAACGCAAGTGATTGTTGCTTTTATAAAGTATATGCTTCCCCCGTAACGAAGTGAGTGTATTGCTCTAAAGTGTTATCCGAGAAAATGGTTACAGCTACAGCGCTACAGCTAAGATGGATAACGGGACGACCGTTTACTTAGTTGCTGCTTAGAGCAATATATTCACTTCGTTACTCTCTTGGACGCTGCATCTTGGCTGCAGCGCTTTATGAAACGGAACGCACGGTAATGCCAATTACGCTACTCGCTTTTCGCGTCATCGTGAAAAAGGATATTGGCGTAACCTTGCGGCATGCAGCAATTCGGTAAAAATAAATCCACCAAAATAGCTATAAGAAAGTATTCTTTCTTCACTTTTGGAAGAATTTAACCGAAATACCTTTGTGTCCTCTCACATGTAGTGACATGAAAATATGCAAACAATCCCTTCGGCAGTATTTGAGCAATCAACGTATACATATCAGTGGTACGAAACTGAATGTCTCGGAGAGGAGGAAAAAATTCGAGCTCTGTATGAATTTAAAATAAATCCTAACATTTAAATAAATAAAAAACATAGAGTAAAGTTTCTTAGTGTTTCCGGATAATCTTTAAATTTTAGCAAAAACCCCTTTTTATTTACAAAATGTAAGCGGCGGAAATAACCAGGAGCTGTTAATCGAAAACACAAAGATGGCGCTAGGCATCCTACTCCTTGGTCAATAATTAGAGGTGGATTTGCACCCAAGATTCATGCTAGATCATCAACAAGCTAGCATTTATCGAAGTATGAAACCTGTTTGCCTGCATTTTGTACTGTAGTCAGTACTAAGTCACGGGGGAAGCCATTTTTCGTTCGTGTGTTGAAGGGTCCTAATTTTCGTGGGGTCTATCCAAGAGAAGATTTTGATGGCCGATTGTTTGTTGATGAATAGATTTATCGTTTACATTGGCACGATTTGCCAAAAAATATGTGTGTTATTTGTGTATAATGTCCACTTATGCGGTTAGAGATAATCGGAATATCGTTTACCGTAACAGAAATCTTAAATCGAGGCTAAACACCGTTTTGTTTTTTGCAGTGAGGTTCAGTGATGTTCCGTGTTTCTCTGTCCGATTCGATTTATACAACAATACTTCATAATCACCTTGAGTTGGAAACGGTGGTGCATTCCGTTTTCAAGTGATTGTTGCAAAACGCGCGTGCGATACCAATTTCTGTATTGTTTAAGTGTTGTATTTGTGTATGCACGTGCTTTACGTGGCTGAGCTCGTGCAATTGTACTGCCGCGGTCAATGATGTACACAATTACCAACCACAAAACGCATTGCTTACGCCGAAAACATGTTTGCCTGTCTTTTTTCTTCTGTATAGTGCTTGCTGGCATATGTAGATACTCCTTTACACATATTAGGGTAGTTCAGCCTTTCACGTATAGAGATAGATGGTGGGTCATCTTGGAGCCACAGTGGAAACCACCTCATAAGTGTTTGTATCCCTGAAACAGCAGTTCTGTTGTGCAAAAACGATGTTAAAGGGTTTGAGGAAGGTCACAATATTGGGGGTAAACAATTCCCAACATCATCCCCCCCCCCTCCTATCCCAAGCGATTTCATAGCCTAGGCCGTACTTTTGTGCTTTGATATGAAAAGCGTTTCCCCTATCTTATCAATGACACGAAAAAAACAAAGTAAAAATTATGGTGGTTTTTACTTTGAAAGTTTGCAACATTAGATACAAAACGATCACAACTGACACTCATTTTTCAAGTCAAGACATTATCACGTCCTTGCGAAATACAATATCTTGCAGAAAAATGCTAGGCTACTATCATACTTTGAATGTTCAGTAACTACGGGGAAAATTCTGTCGACGCTCATACTCAAAATGCTAATTACCGATTTTTCGGCACTTTTACTTTGGTTTAAATTCATGTTGACTTACTGTGACGTACGCAATGCCAAAAATTCCAGTTTTTCTCAAACTAGCAAATTTTCGAAATCTTCTAAACAGGTTTTCTTCGTCAGGCTATGGATGTGAGATGCGCACGCACCACTACCAGTCAAAATTCTACTGGTAGCACAATCTTGACTGGTAGTGGTGCGTGCGCGTCTCACATCCATACCCTGACGAAGAAAACCCGTTTGGAAGTTTTCGAAAATTCACTAATTTGAGAAAAACTGGAATTTTTGGTGTTGTGTACGTCAAACATATTCAAAACTCAAATACTTATCAGTACTGTATTCTACGAATTTTCAACAGACGTAAGTCTGTAAAAGGTGTTAAATTATGATACTCCTATCTTCTTCAGGCTACTATAAATTGTGTTTTCTTCTGCTTCTTACATCGCTGTTTGTGCTAGCTGTATCAGCAGAATTATTTAAATAACACGGGTCTCGTAGCCCTCCGTGTGCGTTAGGCCGAGCTTGTTGTTATTGTGTGTTGGGCCGAGGCTTATCGTTGCTGTAGCAGTGCCACTTCCTATTCAGGTGATCACCAAGTTACCGACTGATTATACACTCTATTGATGGGTTTGAGGGTCCTTGTAGGTTCATGCGTGATGGACCTTCCAAAATTTCATGCTGAATTGCTAGCGATTCTATACCCCTTAAATGCCAATCTCATCTGGAATTGGCGATAAAAGTGTTAACATCTGATTCCATGCGATGCGGTGATCAGTAATCATGCAGTGAGATACGATGCTGTTGGCCTCTACTTTATTTCTTGTATGTGCTGTTTTACCCTTTCATTTACTCCCTTCCTTGTCTCGCCTATATATACAGCATCACAATCATTGCATGGTACTCATTATACTCCCCTCAGGGGTGTTGGCAATGCCTTGAAGATCTTTCTCCATCTCTTTACTTTTTTTGCGATCTGCTGAATCTCGCCTTACTCTGCGCCTTGGGCTTCTTCAGAAGTGCGAATTGTTTGTACAGTCGTTACTATGGCTTACATCATTGAGTGTGAATTTTAAATCTTGACATGCTGCGTAGCCTCCTCTGCCTCCTTTTTGCATCTTAAAGAAAGACTAACATTAATGCTATGGCGAAGTAGCCTATGTGGATTTGGGCTAGAGTCTGAAATTAACCACGAGGGGTTACGATTTCATAGTAGTACCTGGAACTTAAAATGCGAAAGTGGGAGTATCCGTATTGTAACTCTCGCATCGCATTCCACAACTTGTCGCAAGTTTGTCTGGGAGAGAAGCTGCGGATTTTGTTTCCTGGCCCCAGGATTAATTAACATGGTTGATTAACATGGTTGATTAACATGGCCAAAACCTTGCTTTACCAAAGCAGTTCTAAGAGGCATTAATTCTCCGTTATGCGCGTGAGCTGGCGTGGAGCTTGGAGACAAGACAACAACAAACGCTCCAGTCGGCCTTTGCTGGTGAAACAAAACTTCTTCGCTGAAGGTTGTTTAAACGCTACTCCTTGAAAATTCACACGTGCTTTGATTAGTTGCAGGCGAATAAAAGTTAGTGTTCACAGGTAATACCTATACGGCGTAATTTTTCACAAAACTAAAAACAGTTCCTCATTCGACAATTCGCCGATGGGTCACGACCGGAACGAGTGCTGAAACATGAGTAGAATTACTTTGCGCTCTCCTCTGTGCCGTTCCTTTTAGTACTAGGTCACTTCCTCATGGCAGATTGCTGGATAAATTTGACAGCGTAATGTCTTGCTGTTGGAGTGCTCATTCTCTCCCAAATCGAAGCGTATTATTAATTTGTGCCTTTGTACATTTTAATGAGTATAATGATTTTAGAGTAAATGAGTAACGGATTTAGTTACGGTAACAGAGTCGTAGATGCAGAAAGTTAGGTAATCCGGTAGCATAGTTGAGGGACGGGAGGCCCAAAAAATTCAGGAAATGGAAGCCAAATGTTTGGGGCCCATTTCTATGGCTTTTTTTTTACCGTCCAAAAATGATTCAATCTCAAAGCATCAGGTGCTTTGTTCATGAACCTCCATTGCCTTTGAACTTTTAGGCCTACCCGGTTGAAAAAAATTGGATTTAGCCAATTTTTTTTTGGGAGTGGGGAGGAGGGGGACCAGAAGCTCCAGATTCGTATGGGTCTCTGAAAACAGAAATGTCTTGCAAAATAAAAATATCCTGGAATACTTCTGAAAAATAATGTTTCTGTTTTCTGCGTCGGACCGTGTACAATTTATGTAGAAGCAAAGCTTACAAAAATTAAATTAAACAATAAACAAATTCCTTTTCAATGGAAATTGTTTTGTTCAGAACGGCATGGAAATGTTGTGTAAGGTCAAAACAGCTTATGGAGGCACATTTACGATCAGTGCGAACCTTAATGAAGTTCATTTGCCCTATCCCTTTTTGATGGCTTTGTATCTCCGTTTCACCTACATTTGAAACATCAATAGTTTTCAGAATACTACACACATTTAGCAAGGTTTTTGTCAGAATGAGAAGCAAGCCAGTCCTTATACTAATTTTTTTTATTAGTAACTCCACATTTCGTTGAACGAGCATTTTCGTAGAGGGACGTTGCAGACGATTCAACACAAGCTGCTCCTTTCGCTTTCAATATTAAATGTTGTCGTTAAGGTTACTATATGACATCGTGAAGCTCGCTCGGGGGCTTATCGCAAACTATGTAAGAGACCTAATCCCCGTTTGTGACAAGATTTAAAGGAGGAGTATTTTTTTTTTTTAAACGTGCAATTCACCAAATTATAAGAGTACGACCGACTTATAAATGCTTTCTTGTTGCACTCTTTGAACTACATTCAACAAAAACATATCAGTATTTTTCAGGCCGGGATGCTATTTCCCAATACACAAGGACAATCTAGGATTAATTTATTTTCCCAGAAATTCAGGTACACTCCAGGACCGCTGCGACCGATGCACTGAACAAATTCCCGTACCGATGTAGATTCTCCTTACTAAGCAGTGTAGTGCATGTTGTGGTAACGTGTTCCCCTTATTTTTCTGCGGTGCCCCTGCCGAAACTGAACTGTAGCATTTGCATTGTTAGAGCATTGCCACTGCATTTTTAATTAGTCATTTGTGGTCCTTGGATTTTGCGTAAGTTCAGGAATTTTATGGGTACAGGTGAGTACGAGCCATGGAAGCTGTTATATGTCCAAGCATCTTCTGTACATACATACATACTTTCTAATGACACTAGCCTCTCCTTGGCGATACCAAAAATTGTTGAGACAAGGAATGAAGTTATGTGGGAGTTGTGTGGGTACTAAGCCTCTGACGATGAAAAAGAGAGTTAAGTCCAGCATACGATGGTTTATTGCATGCCATTCACATAGCTGGTCATGGGTTATCTTCATAATGATGGCTCAAGTTTGGATGTCGCCAGTTGACCACGATGAAGGATGTAAGAGTGTTCACATGATATTTACATGAAGTCAAAAGTACAAGTTGCTGCAAAGCGAATTTTCAACAAACAATAATTGGAGAACACAAACGTGCTGTGGAGGTTGTTGGGTACTCGTCCAACCCTTTCAATTGTCAATCTATACCCTGTCTCCACCTAAGAGTGACCCAGACAGGCGAGGAGGATGATGATTGGGGAATAGGTTTGGTGGTGATCTTGCACGTAAAGAACTTAATTCGGATTAAGCTTGAGCTTCGCAGAGAAGCCCACTTTCTACTAGGATTTCGGGCAGCAATAGAAAACTTAAAAAAAGAAGGCAGTTACTGGTGAAGTTCTAATAACTTCGTCCAAATGCTGTAATAGCAGGACTGTGGCGGGGGGGGGGGGGGAGGAGGCAAGGTCTCTTCCCCCCCCCCTCGCTTAAGTGGGCATAAGAACGCCTACCCAAGTCTTTTGTGTTATTTTTTGCCATAGTTTATCAATGTATTTAAGTGTTTTAATTACTTTTAAATAAATAATTTTGTCAGGTTTAGGGAAATTTGGGAATAAAATTGTCAAAAATTTTACCTTTTCGTATTATTTTACAAGTTAAAAAACAAACTAATTTTAGGTTATAGGTTTTTTTTTTTTTATAAATTGTGAGAGCAGGTTGTGTTACATAGGGCCGTGGTAGAATTTTTTTGGGGAGGAGGGGGCACACTGACAAATGTACTGGTGGGGCACACCCGTCACCTCCCCCCCCCCCACCACGAAAGAATACAGTCGAACTTGTTAAACTAATATATATCTAACATGTTTAAAAAAACCGTGGGTAGTCTTTCTTACGAAGACTTCAGTCTTTCTGAAGGGGGGTGGGTGTTACAC
The DNA here is from genome assembly GCA_023313725.1 of Lithobius niger. NCBI lineage: Eukaryota > Metazoa > Arthropoda > Chilopoda > Lithobiomorpha > Lithobiidae > Lithobius > Lithobius niger. Next base: position 6,956 of record JAHWFP010061595.1, read on the forward strand.
TTGCCTCAAGCCCCCCCCTCCCCCCCAGTCCTGTTGTTACAGTATTGCAAGAAGTTACTGCAGCAGTCCTTTCCCGTAACTGCCTTCGTTTAAGAGTTTTTTTATTGCTGCCCAAAATCCTAGCAGAAAGTGGGCTTCTCTGCAGAGCGCAAGCTTAATCCGAATTAAGTTCTTAACGTGCAAGATCACCTCCGAACCCGTTTTCAGTCAACCTTCCCCCTGGCCTCTGTGGGTCACTCTTAGGGTGAGACAGGGTATAGCAATCGCCACTTACCCAGCAGACCTTAAAAAGTAATCGCCATTTCACAATTTCTACGTACCACATACCAAATACATCTTGCATGATGCATTTACAGACTTGTACAATTTTCATTTAATCCAGTACTATTGAAGAAAAGGCTATCGTACAGCCCTTATAAATCTGAGCACAACGGCGCAAACCGCTCTTCTCTAGCTGATACGGGTCCCGACCCCGAGATATCCCTGAGTGTCATTCTGCATTGCTTGTCGCCATTTTCATGAATAGAGCTAAATTCAAGTCGCCAACTGTTGATCTTCATGTGCCAAATGGCGATCAACATTGGAGAGGGTTGCGCTCGACACATTCGGTGGTTGTGACATCGATGCGTTTGAATTGCCCGCTCTTCCCCGCTGAGCTTTAGGAGCCCCACTAGGAGCAGTGATGACGGGCTGCCCCACATGTTCCAGAGTTGCTCTGCAAAAAACCGGTGAACACATTCAGATAGGAAGGGGGTTGAATATTCATGCATTTTTTGTTATTGTGCTAAAAAATGTTAATGGAGATCGACTCCACTGCCCGGAGGTGGAAGTCACATACGGAGTTGGAGTAGATGGAGGGTGCTAGTTGATTCCACTCCCAACTCCCCAGGTGACCCGCACCTCCAGGCACTGGAGTCGATCTCCATTAACATTTTTGAACAAAATAACGAAAAACTTATGAATATCCAAACCCTTTTCTATTCGAATGTGTTACAACTCGTTCACTAGTTTTTGGCAGAGCAACTCTGGAAGAAGTACAGCAGCCCATCCATCACTTCCCAGTGTGGCTCATACAGATCAGTGGTTAAGAGCAGGCAATTCAAACTCATCCACATCACAACAACCAAATGTGACGAGCGCCCAACAACAATTGCTTAACCTTACTGTGTCCTCAATAACAGTAAGAGAGGTTATTGTTTGTCGAAAATTCACTTTACAGCAACTTGTACTTCTTATTTCACGTAAATATGAACACTCGTAAACCTTCAACTCAAAGTATTGCTTCACAAGCCATTTTTAAGATCAAGACGAAGGAGTCTAGTGCCACTCTTCAACTCGTAATGGGTGTTGTTGGCTTGAAGGCAGTTGCTGCAGTGGTGCCCTCAGTCATGTTGGACGGGAAAACACATGTGCTGCCTAAAACAATATCCAATGTGGCGGATACAACATGTAAACAAAGTAGATGTACATTGTGTACGTTGACTGCTCTGTGAGGACGGGATAGAGCGGGGAGCAATTAATTCAGTAGAAGCCCATTAGGGCACATTTCACATGGTTCCCTTGATTGGTGAGGCGACTGAGGGCCCATGTCCCCTGGTGTGCCATTAGTGTACAAGGCCTCGCTTTATATCTTAATGAGGCATGCTTGAGGAATGCTGAGGCTGATGAGCAAAGATGCGCACCCCGCAATAACCCATCTGTATAGTATGTCACTTATGATTATTAGAATAGTTGGCTTGACACGATGTGTAATGTGGCTTCCCCTATTCTGACGCTGATAAATCATGTTGGTTTTTTTTCCTTAAAGTTGGAATATATTACTGGGTGTTACAGCTATGTTTTTTTTCATCTTCCAGATGCTTTCCATAAAAAATGGAATTCCCTCCCCACATCTATGCAACGAGCCCAGCCACATCCTACTACCTCACGGGCGAATCTCCATTTCGATCTAAACTTGAACCCGAAATACAGTTGCACTATGAAAGCGGCGGCAGCGGACACACCTCGGACCACGAAATGGATGCGGGAGTAACTGGCCAACAAGTTCCTCCCCCGCCACCGCCAAATCCGCCTCCGCCATCGTATCCAGGTAATCAGGACATTGCTCCACTTAGAAATAATTCTTCCTTGAACAGGACTGACATTAATATAGCTATTGATGAGAGTTACTGTATAGTCGAGAACGGCCAACAGAAGTGGAAGTGTAACTTGTGTCCTAAGATTTATACTACTAAACATAATTTGGTTACACACGTGCTAGGTCATGTTGGAGTGCGACCCTATGTCTGCACCATTTGTAATAAAGCGTTTAAGCAGATGGGACACTTGAATGCCCACAGGCAAACCCACGAAGGCAATAAAACCCATCAGTGCCCCATTTGTAAACGCTCTTTTTTACGTTTGATTTATGTTAAAAGACACATGATTACTCACGCTAACCGAAAACCTTACATGTGTCATATATGTCCAGAGGGATTCGTGCATCCGGCTGATTTGGACGTTCACATGGACAAACATAAACTGCTTCCTGGAATGCTGTCAGAGGGATACCCGCCACATCCACACCACCAGGGCCTGAATACGTCGAGGGACAACAATCATCATCACCACGGAGGTAACACCGGCATTACAGGTAACAACAATAATGATAACAACAACAACAACAACAAAAAACAAGGTGACTTGCGCTGCGAAGTCTGCGGCCGATTGTTTCTCTACCCAAGTCAGCTTAAAGACCACATGTTGTCCCATGCCCAAGTGAGGCCATACCGTTGTGAGGTGTGCGGTATGCGCTTCATTAAGGATCACCACCTCAAGGCACACCAATTGACCCATACGGATGAGCGCCCCCACAAGTGCCCTATCTGTGGAAGAGGATTCTCCCTCAAAGGTAACATGATACGGCACACACTGGTGCACCAACAGGAACGCAACTTTGCTTGTGATGTGTGTGGCAAAAAGTTCTCTCAGCCACAGACGCTCAAAATGCATATGGTGGTCCACGCAGTGCAAAAACCATTCTCGTGTGACATCTGCGGCAAAGCCTTGGCACGAGCGCATAACCTGCGTAGTCACATGGCCCTGCATCGCAACGTAAAGCCACATCAGTGCCATTTGTGTGGAAGCGCTTTTACGATGAAGGGTAACTTGCAACGCCATTTTAAAGAAAAACACAAAGATGCCATTCCTCCCCCACAGCTCAGTCTGCTCTCTCCTATTTACCCCATTCCAAATCCAGGATTACCTCCACCTTCTTTACAATCACAAGATGGAAATCACTGTCTCAACAATCCGGCCTCCGGTTCGGCCTACAGCCATGAAACTGACTATTTAAGTGGCAAGCGTAGAAAGACTTCGCCAAAAAAACTCCATGCCAAAAAACGTAAAGGCGGGCAACACATCCCCAAACGCAACCTATGCCCTCCTATTATGACGAGCAGCGGGCAGTATCTGTCCATACCCTGTAGTTTACCCGGTGACATTGATAAAGGGGGTTGTCCGCGTTCGTGCATTCCTACACCAGCCCCTGTTGTGTCTCACCATTTTCACTCACTGGAACCACCTCGTACAGGCGAGGACATCATGGGAAAAATTAAAGCGCTGCATACAGCCATAGATGACTTAGCAGGAAAATGCGGACAGCCCCCGGAAAAAGTGAACTCAATCCATAATGCCATCGATGAAATGGCACCCAAAAATGATTACGTTGTCGGCGAGCATCATCCCAACGAGCAGTGTTCCTCTTGATATTGTTATGCCTCATTTGGAAGAATATTACGAGTTTCAGCAATGTTGTTGAGTCGTTAGAAGCTGGTAATGGAGTTTAATTGTTACTGGTACATAGCGTAGTTATGCTGTAAACAAATTACAAACAGATTGTGTGGCGTGTTTGTGAAAATCGCTGCACAAGACTGAGAAATCGATGTGATCAAATCATCGATTTAACGTGCAGCTAAAGTGTTTATAAATAATGGTGTTGATCTTCCATAATCTCATATTTGTGTGTGTTTGAACGACTGCGGATTAGCAGATTATGCAGTATGTACATTTTGTGTATTATAATAGTTTTTGGCAGCACCCCAAGCGTCCCAGAACATGAAGGTTGTGTTGTGCTGCATACTGAACCTTTCGTAAAGCTCTACGTGATGTAAAACGACACAGAGTGCTTTGTCGATATAAAAAAGTGTGTTTTCGTAAGGGCTAGTGAGCATTTAGTCCTTACTATGTGTCTCAATGATCATTCTGTCTGTGCGTAGGATAATTATCGCCCAGATGTTATGCAACAACATAAAGCATTTCTGAAAGATGTACGTAAACATGAAGCTAAAGGGTTTCATTGCCGAAGCTTGATGCAGAGTGAAAAGTGCAAGGTTGATGTAAGCTGTGAGGTGCATACCGTAATTTTTACTGTTTGGAAAAAGACTTCTTGTGTTTTTGATGGCCAGTTTACTACTAAATCCAGTTTGTAGATGAAATTGTTCTCAACACATTTTTCGTTTCATCACAAGTTGACTAGTTTTTTGAAAATGATTGCAACACCGTTTTGTTTTGTGCATATAGAAACTTAAATTGAGAATGTGATTCTGTGCAGCTAAAGTCGTCACGCCCTCAAAGGTTTAGTTCAGAGTGTGAAACTTCGAGGAAAAGGTGTAATTTTCATCCTTTTTAAACTACGGTAGAACCTTGATTACCCGAACTCCGATTATCGAAACACCCTGATTAGTCTAACTTCCTTTCTTGGAAAATATTCAGAAACTTGCCGATTTTAGACAAAGAAGTAAGAATTGCGTTTGACCTATTTCTGCTTATGGAATCATCGTTGCAAAACTTTCTTTGAGCAATTTTCTACATTTGCACAACATTCAGTAAGGCCACGAAAAAAAAAAATAGTCGGTTCTCAGGTCCTGCCTGGCCTAACACTCAAACTGAGTGAAACTGAGGTTTATTCCTTTGTTTTGCATGGATATTGGATTATCCAAACTATTCGATATCCGAACACCCCTTGGTCCTAATTAGCTCGGATAATTGACGTTCTACTGTAATATTTGGGCTTTTTAGTTGCAAAATAATTCGTTACGTTGTTCCGCAAGACTGTACTGATTATGTACATTTTATGCTGCTGATCTAGTTAAGCATTTGTTTAAGCAGCATTGAACCTGTCGTACATATAATGAAGCAGTGAATCCATAAAACAGGTTTTCACATCAATTTTAATTATGTTGTTTAAGGGGTTGAAGCTGTCTGCAAAGTTAAAAAAAAAAAGTACACATTTTTTTATGAGAGATTGGTTTAAAAAAAAATTTTATATTGTATTGGCCCAAAAATAGGGCAATATTTTTTTCCCCAATTTGCACTATTTAAAATCCATCTTCTTCTTACAATTGCATTCCAACCCACAACTTGACCAATTTTGACATTTGAACACACCATTCGAATCATTTTTTCAAAAGTTATCTAAATTATTATTATGCAAAGAGTAAAATATAGCCAAACATGGACCTTAAAAGATGATAGGGAGTCCACATTAAAAAAAATATTGCTCTGTATTAAAGAAATGGAAATAGAATAATTCATATTGGGCCAGAATATTACGTGAAAATCATCTGCATTGTAATCATGCCCATTTATGTATTTATTTTTTAAGCCCAAAATTTCAATTTGCCTTATATTCAAACCAGTAGCCTACATTATTATAAATTGTACACTTAGGTATTACACAATAGGCGGGTAAAAATACTTCCCCCTACTGTATAAAAATTGGCAAAGCTCTGTTTGGTACAGTCTTGTTGTTCACAGAAGCTCAAAATTGCTGTTTGGAAAAAGGAAGTAAATTGAGCCACGGTGGAGAAAAAAAAGGTTGGTTCTCTGGACTTCTGATTTTTCTGGACCAGAAGTAACAAGGTTTAGGTTACCTCAGTGTTTTTAACGGACCCCAATTGTAACAAAGTGATTACTTTACGTCTATGCTCAAGCTTTGTGCTTCAACTTGTGTCTGTGGGACTAGTTGTTTTTGTAAAAAAAAAACTGGGTAAAGATTTAAGGTATCACACTTCAGATTAGCAACAATTAAAATATCTTGGAAAAACTGTTAAAATTGATGAATTAATTGGACCATAAAAAATGTCAAAATTATCGAAGAAACTAATATCGTAGGAAGAGAGGTGGTCTGCACAAATGTTTTGCGACCAGCATGCATCCGAGAACCAAAGTGTTGTTTCGTTTATTCCTTTTGGTTGTTTACACCTCGTATTTTCTATTGAAAGTGTGAAATGAAAAGTTCTTTCCTATTTGGTAAAGTTAACACTCGGGGGGTGCACATCGATTCAATATTACGGCTATACAAATATCCCACAACTAATTTTCCTTGATTTTATCCACTGGTTTAGAAATATGTCAGTGCATCTATTTCGTACCGTAAATCACCATGTATTAAATGCCCCACAATTAGGGAAAATCGGGGATGAGTGACATAATACTGAGGCTGTACCGATTCCGAGTTGTCGAACCGATTCTCGCTGAGCAAAGCAAGATCGGCAACGCTCGGTAAACCGAGCAACTACGTCCATTTTACCGAGCAGAGTAACAGAGCTTCATTCTGGCGGTTATTCATTCGTCGATGATAAAGGTTAATGCATGGTTCCTGCTGCAGGAAGGTTGAACGGCTACCACAAAAATTCAATGCTTTATTTTATGCTTTTTTCGGACATTCGCTTTATTACACTTGGTAACCGCAGCACTGTAACACCAGGCTGTTCTAGTGAATGGATTTGTTGTTTCTTGAAGCTTGCTTGGAATTTAGCAAGTGCTGATTAATAAACGTGCTTGGCAGCACTGATCGGCTTGGTTGTGCTCGGTGTGCCGGGCATTTTTTGCGCTCTCGGCTTGGGATCGGCTCGGCACAAAAAAATGTGCTCGGTACAGCCTTACATAATACCATATAATCCTGAATATAAGACGGAACTAGCAACATTGTCCTATACTGGTGTGCAAATCCATAACTCGGTCAAATTTTGACCGATTTTGATGCACACACCAGTCGAATCTTTTTTCCGAGGGCTATCCAACAAGCAACAATTGCTAATCTCAAGCCATTTGTTCCAATAGTTTTTGGATTATTTACCAGTTATTTTAATTGTGGTTTCGAATTCAGTGCAAGTGAATTGACCACTACTGTATACAAATTAATAATAAATCTAATACGAAGCCTTTTGAAAGCCTTGCTAAAGTCCCCTGTCTTATATTCGCAGCTATTTCTTTTTCCAGAATATAGAAGCCCAAAAATGCTACTCTTTTTAGATTCGGGATTATGCGGTGACCCATTTTCTTACCTTATGCCGGCCATTCATCACAGAATACAGTAGTTGGCAGTTATGTGATCATTCACTTTAGTAAAGGCCAATCTTTGCTTCCTTTTAATTGCTGTGAATAGGAGGGGAAGGGCCTTCCTGCAGGCGCAAGTAGACAGAGGAACTGTGCACTACTAATTCCAGGGAGGGAGAAGAAGCCAGTGAGCTTAGCAAGCAGTGGGTGTTCATTTTCCCCAACTATCTTTCTATTCACAGCATGAAGCTTTTAGTTAATTTTGATGCATGGGTGGGTGTTAACTCGACTATTTGATGATTTTGACTTTAAACCATTTTTGGGGGTGGGTGTTAGCTCTGCCTGGGCATTTACATACGATTTACGATACTTTTGGTAGGCCAAATTCACTGATCAAACGTTTGACGAAAAAGAAAAACATTCTAGCCTACTTGTAAAATGGATAACTCTACAACGAAACCACCCTATTGTAGTTTGGATTAATGTGAAGGCATATCGAATAGAACTTAACGATGCATTTGTCATTATTCATTTACACATCTTTTGGTTAACTTTTGTGTTCATCATGAGGTGATGCCGATATCGCTGAGACTATTGCAGGGTTCGTACGCAAGCTGAAAATGTCCGGAATTTCATGAGGCTCTTTTCCAGGCCTTGAAAAGTACGGAATTCTAACGAAACAAGCTGTAAAGGCCTGGCAGCTAATTTCAGGCAAAGGAACTAAATCACAAAACCTTTTTTTTTAAACCATTTAATTACTTTAAATAGCCTTTGCTCTTTTTGTAAACAAATGTGCGTCCATTTCACAGTTAAAAAAAATCTTGATTAGGCTTGTGCCAATTTTCTCATCCATAACTGGCAGTATTTAGTTAGCCCTGTGCCTCTTTCGGTTCTAGCTTGGGCAAATACAGTTTTTAAATAATATTTCATTGATACTGTCGACTTGTAATGTATGCAAACTGCAGTTCCTGTGACTTGAAAATGTAATGGAAAATGAAACTACTGAGCCTGGATAAAAAACTGGATAACTGTAGAATATGGTTCAGACTAGGATGTACGAACCTTGCTATTGGCATTTACGATAGAATCTCGATTTTCTAAACCCGGTTATCGAACATCTCGGTCACCATGTCTGAATGTCCTTATGTGGAACCTTGTTTAAGAAATTTTTAGACTGGAAAGAAGTGGTCCTCATGACTAAACATTAGTCACCAGCTCATCCTAACTGTCTGAAGAAGCCAAGTCCCGGCCAGACCTGCTGTTCAGGGTAGTGCGAGTCTACAGCTTCCTACAGTAGCTGCGGAATCTCGCCATTATGTGCGATAATCTGTGATTTCTCGTTTCATATTCTCATGGTTTGCCTCTCACTTTATTCGACTTCTTTCTGCTTTTGTGGTTCAAAGTTGAGCCAGTTTATTTACAACATAACAATAGGCCTAAAAAAAGATAAAGTTTGGTTGCCGTAACCCGATCTATCCTCCTTTACCTCCCTATCCTAACCCTCTTTTTAGCCTATTTTGTGATGTGATTGTCAAGTGATGGATAATCTTCTTCCAGCATTAGATTTTAGCCGAGTGCTATGATGGAAAAAAAAAACGATGCATTGCGTAGGAACTATTATCAAAGAACATTTTTAAAACTAGATTTATTTTTTTAAAATAAACCTGCAGGCTATTTTACTGATTAAAAAAGCAAAGAAAAAATGCTCTGCTGGTCGACACTAGTTTTTTTTTTACGGTTAGGTTAGGTTTTAGGGTTTTTTACTGTTTTTTTATTCTTAGGCATTTGTTTACATAAGATGACATAAGGCTTCAAATTTGTTTCATTTCTACTTCTGGACAATATTAAAATCACAATTTTCTTCCATTTCACATGAATGAACTTTCTAATGTGAATTGCTAAGTCATCCGAACATGAAAGCTTTTCCAGTCATTCAGGTGGTTTACACTTCGCACGAGCAGAATAAATGTGTGTAAGAAATGACCCTTTATGAAAGCATTCCTCGGGTTTTCTTCTCAAGGATGTTAGTGGTGAAAATGTAAAACAAAAAGAGTACCGTACTGTAATCAGCCTCTCGTGTAGAAGTGAATGTGTTATAGTAACGATGTTACCAAAGTGTTTTTGCATCAACCCAATAATGTTACCACTAGTTAGACAGTTCAGTACAACAAAAGTGTGTCTTTTTTAAATACACGGTAAAATTGTAAAATGGACGACTGTTAAGGACTACGGCTTCGGCAACACAAGCTTGCATTATGTAGACTAAATTATTGCATGTTGTGTATCTCGTGTAGAAATGCTTGTGGCTTTTACGCAATATGCTCGAACGTTCAAGTTCCTTCATCCCGTGTACGTAGGAGGTTAGGCAAAGTAGAAGAATTTCATGTAAAAATAGGTGTCAAGTAGATTTTACGTAAAGCATAGATAATTGTGTTTTCAAAAAGAAAAAATGTAAATTGAATTTACTTGTTGCAATACGTAACTACTAGACGAAAACTACAAAACAATTGTATGATTTGCGATAGGATGTATCACCTTGAGTCTTACAGGGTGGCACACTAAAAAGGCAAAAAAAAACCTGAGTAGGGACAATCCAATTTAAATACCGAGTCGTGATTTTCGTGAAAAAAAAGCTTTCAACTTTTCTTTCATAATGAAAATCTTGATTGATACTTTCACATAGCATAAGGACTACAGTGAATTTGAAATTATACGTTTTTCTCTTTGCCATTCGGAGAGATACATTGCCTGTTAATTTTAGCATTCTTTTCCTTGAATGCAGTCTTTCCCTAGAAGTTTTTAAATGGTACGGACATCTCCAGCTGCGTAACCCAAGTGCGCATGTGCGAGCAAACTCTTCCCTACAACAGCGTCGAATGGCGGCCGGAAACCATCTTTTTTCCTCTAGCTCATTGAGTACACATTGCTTCTGTTTTTCCCTGCTCCATCTCCCAAAGATCCATCAACACCATGGTAATCCAGGACCTTGCCGAAAGCTTCTTCACTCAAGAAGACGGCCCCGTCCCTGGCAAGATCCTGATGTTGTCGTTGGTCTGTCGCCGACACCTCCTGCATTTTGGTTCTTCTTCGTGCCTTTCAAATGTACTGCCCTCCACAACGTTGGTCTACCTCTCCGAAAGCTGCGTTTGTTTCTCCCATTCCGTGCGGTCTACCTTTCAAGACGTCTTTCGCCCTTCGGAAGTCAATGGCTCTTTACAAGACTTCGGAACCAAATCAACTTCTACCATAAAGACCCCTTGTCCAAGGCTTCGAAAGATCCTTCGTCTCGTTCCCCGCACCACTCCCGAAGCCCGCTCTCGGAACCACCTTCTCCACCGAAAGATCAGCCTCTTTTGTCCAAACAGAGTCACGCCTTAAGGGACAGAGCAATTCGGGAATTCAAATACAAGAACCGACCTCTACCGATCCCACCCACATCGTTGCACAACTATATTTTACACAAGAAATTGGGTAACCTTCTCATCCGGGATGAGCCTCTTTCGGCCACAACCAAGCGCCGCCGTTGTGCCGTCACTCCATCCCTCCCGCCTTGCCTCCCGTCTTTCGGCGTCTGCCTACCCCGCCTCCACCAAAGACCGGCAGCGCCCAACTCTGACAGTGAACTTGATTGCTTCGGCCTTAAACTCTTCTCGTCACAACTCCAATTCATTCTGTGGCAGAACTTCTACGGGTTCCTCTTCCCCCATTCAAGCTGCTATCACAGGTCCTCCAGAAAACAGTCTTGCCACGGCATCTTCCTCCTGATAGCACCGAATTAGCCATCAGTACCATGGTTTCCTCAACTCCTGAACTTCCTCGTGGACAACCCAAGAAGCCTACCAGAAGTTCCAGACCTGTGTCAAAGAAAGGGAACACACTTCCACCCGAAACTCAACTTGCTGAACTTCCACGGATGGCTACTATCATCAAACTCGTAAAAAAAAAGGCAGGAATTCTTCAGGAACAAGCCATCACAATTGCAAGCAAAGCTGATAGAGAATCAACCAACAAAATGTATGGCAACCATTGGAAAAGATGGTTTCGTTGGTGTAAAGGAAGGTCAATCCAATCAATCCTCCTTTACCAGAACTCCTGATTTTCCTCACCGACCTATTGACTTGAAAGGTTCTACAATTCTTGTCTAACGTTCAGCCCTCAACTCCATCTTCAAAGCAGCCGGCATTTCCAAAGTCATTGAAGACTTGACATTTAATCTCTAATCAAATCCTTCGAGATTGAACACCCAACCATTTGCCAACTCTTTCCTGACTGGGACCTGTCGTTAGTCCTTAACTCTCTCATGAAAGCACCTTATGCACCTTTGACGAACGGCGACTCCGGCGCCGTAACACATAAAACTGTCTCCCTGATCACCTTAGCCGCCAGCCTAGGCTGCAGTGAAGTCCAATCATCATCCGTTGACCCGAACTTCACCATCTATCCAAACTTCACGCATGTCCACCTACTCTCACAGTTCTCGTTCCATGCAAAATCCCAGAAACCTTGCGAGCCGTCAAAACCGATCATCATTCCAGCACTTACCAACATCATCGGTGACGAACCTGAATGTTTGCTCTGTTCAATTCGTGCATTGCGTTATCACATAAAAGAGACAGAAAATGGTGAATTCTGCAAAGGTCGAAATCAGCTTTTTCTCCTCTTCAAGAATCCATCGATTTGATGAAACCTCAGCAAGAATGGTCGCAACGTGGATCAAGACTGTCATCCAACATGCCTACGAAGACTCCAATCTTGACGTCTGGCACATGAAGTAAAGGCAATTTCTGAATCATGGGCCTTCCACAACATCCCAAATCCTGAGATACTTGTCTCAGTTTCCTAGAAAAACCAGTCTGTGTGTTCACATCGTACTACTTCAGGGAGAACCCAAGCCGATGGACTACATCGACTGGGTCCCACTATCACCGCCAGATGTGTCGTCAACCCCTCTTAAGCACTATGAAGAAGAAACAAGATCCCACCTTTAAACAAAAGTCCTTCGCAGGGCTCCCACATCCTACAAAAGAGAACCAATGAGCCCGTGTCTTCTGTTTTTTTTTTTTAATAAAGTGCGAAGTCATGTAACTTTTTGGGGGATCCAGCTCATAACCCAAGGGTATTGGTCAAGGTGGCAGCTGCCACCAGTTTAGATGAGGTTAATGCTAAAATTAACAGGTAATGTATATTTCTAACGGCAAATAGAAACAGTATTTTACCGGCTCCCAGGATCGCTGGCTGAAAATTGTGTCTATTGACTAGTAGGAAATATTACTTGTACCCACCCTACCTCCCCTCTTGGGTGACCACCATGACAAATCGAGGGGAAAAAAAATGGGCTCCGACCGCCATTCAATGCTTTTATGGGGAGGAGCGTGCTCACGCATGCGCACTTGGGTTATGCAGCTGGAGAGATCCGTACCACTTAAAAACCTCTAAGGAAATACTGCATTTGAGGAAAGGAATGCTAAAATTAACAGGTAACTATATTTCCTATTAGGCAATAGAAACAATTTTCAGCCGGCTTTCTTGAGGGCCGGCAAAATACTGTTTTGTTTCTTTCAAATTCAGAATTTGTCTTTAGATAAAAATAAATGGTCCCCATGTCAGGTTGCATGTTTTTTTTTATATGTGCAAGCTATCGCAACTATCGTATTTCCTCTACTTGTATTGCCATGCGTTAATTTTTTTCTGCGAGACAAATTCTGCGAACGGTAACACTGAACTGTTCCAATGGCTGCTACCACACAATACCAAGTTATTAGTAGCTAACATTTATAGCAACAGTGCCATATATTTTTCCCACATGCAAAAAATAAATTGGGGAGCAGCTAACACATTCATTATTGTTCACATTCATTGATATGCTTACTGCTCTTCTGAACGACGGCAGTTCAAACCACAATACTGTAGCTGGCTCGTGCCTCACAGTATCGAAAACATTTAAATAAAGATAAACTTTGTACACGGTGATAAAAAAACAAAAAAAGAGCCAGTGTTAAATAGAGGAAATACGGTATTTCAACCAGAATTTCTTGGCCTTTAAAAATGTAGTCCTCCTTCGTAATGAAACTCACAATATTACAACTTGCTGCATTAAGCTAGATCAGGTGTAATACAGTACAATGACAAATATGCAGGTGTAGAGTCATTGCAAATTCAGTGTTGAAAAGCTCGACGTAAAAGTATTTGAAAGTGTTCAGAAAAAAATACACTGTAAAACACTACTGCAAGGAGGTAAATCTCAACAAATTGGGAATCTGTTATTATTGTTTGCGCATTTTTGCTTCATCCACTTAATGTATTTTAAAAAGTAATGATGAGAAGGATTAAAACTTTGTAGTTTAGCGAGTACTGGTGTCTTGTCTGTTGTAACTAACTCTCCAGAATCTTAATCAGTCAGATTGTATGTCCCATTCCCATCAGGCTAGTATCAAGGATATAACCTTACCCAAAGCACAGCCTGGGATTTTAAAAAAAAGATGGCCACAGCGATTAAAGCGCTATGCAAGTGATCTGGGGGCGAACTGGGTAGCTGGTTCGAATCCGGGTCATGCCACTCCGACGAAACGTAAGTGCATAATGGTGGCTTACTGAACTAAGTTATTTCTTGTGTATGATTTTCGCTAATTTCCAATTTTTCTTAATGAAGAGAACTACGCCTTGGACCACTCACTTGCAGTTATCACCACATCAGAAAGCAAGATAAGCAGTGTATAATTAGCTGTAAGTTAAAATTGTTATAGTTTTACTCCTGTGAAATGTTTCTTTTCGTTTTGATCATTCTTCACTTTGCTTGTGGACTCCATTCAGATGTTTGAGTCGTGTTAAAATGATTTTAACTTTTAAGCATACAGTGGACGCGGTAGACTAAGTTGTATCCACAGTAAAACCTCATTAACATGAGCGAGACTGGCACTGGTGTTACACATAGATGCATGAAAATAAAGCACGGGCTCTAAGCCGTTGATAGTTCCGAGTCGGAGCACGTCAGTGACGAAAGCAACACATAATGTTTGCTGCCAAGTAATAAAATAACGATCTGAAGTTTGGTGTTAAAAAAGCGTAACTTTGAATCTTTACTAAGCCTCTCCTATTAGAATAGGTGCTTTTTTTTTAATGGACCAACCTGTGTGAAAAAAGGAAGAAACAACATTAGGTGGTCTTGCAAATTTTCGGTACAGTGATACCTCGTTAACTCAAACAATTGTGTGCTATTTGGTTGGCCCAATGCAAAACCTCATTATCTCAAAACAAATATTGGTTAACTCAAATTCCAGATAGTAATTTTACTAGTTGACCCCACACATTCTGTGTCGCTCTCGTACCCGAAAAAGTATTTCTGCAGTTTTACTGGGGAATTAATAGTATATTTCACATATTAAACCAATCTGCACTTAGCAAACATTGGATGCAAAGATATACTCGGTATTCCGCAGGCCAGCAGCCTGTCTTGTGTTTTAATGTGTTTCCGTGCATTGCCAGTCTCGCTAGAGTGAGTTAAAGAGGGTTTACTATAATGTAATACGCGAGGTGAAAATGTAAACAATTAAACATGAACTCTAGCATAAAGTTGATAGTTTTTGCCAATATGCAAGTATTTTCTACATGCATATTATACTACTGAAAATTTGCAAGCTCACCTAGTGTTGTTTCTATTTTTCTGGCATGGGGCAAGTCCTTTTTTCACAATCTCTTTAAGCCAGGGTAAAAGAAGCCTGTTGGTGTTCAAACCACCGTGTTCAATTTCTATTTCCTATTTTGGTAGGGGAAGTAACTTTATGAACTGTATACTGTACAACTCAACATCATGCATGCAGGAAAATTCACCTTATTTGAAACAAACATTTGTGGTTCCCATTTCTTTAGTCGTGTACCAGCAATATTGTCCACAAAAAAAATTATTTAAATGTTAAAATCCATTGACAGAAAGACAAAGAATATTTATCGGTATTCAAGAAAATTAAACCACCACCACCAATCCAAATCGGTTTAGTTAGTCTGGTGAGACATACACGTTTCGCAATACAAAGAAACACGCAGTGTAGCAGCCGAGTACTGCAGTGAAGTCTGAATACATGGGTCCCTTTAGTGTCAGTGCCGTATAAGGTTGTACTGAACCAACCAGAGGGTGTTCGGCCTTTTAAACAAGTACATCAAATCAAATGTTTAGTTAACCACAAGTTCTTAGCTCTAACGGTTCAGAAGTTATGACGGAAAAAATGGAAATACAGGAGATGTCTTAATGCTCAAACCAACCGAGTTTCCACATCTGTGCCCTAAATATTCCATGTAAACATACCAACATTTGTTAAGAACCTTGTGTGGTTGATGGCAACCTTCGCAAATGTGAATTGTGTGACACTCGCCTTTTGGCCGGTTGACATTAAAATGCACTCACCATGTAGAAACAATTTTAGCAGTTGTGCTACTACTTACTGCTTAAATATTGTTTGCATTAATCTAACTCTCCAATCAACTAAAGTGGCTAGCGACATTGTTGCACACTTGGGTGGAGAGCCCTTGTAAACCTGCACGCAATGCCGCAAACCGCTTGTTTCTAGCTAATACGGTTCCCGATATATGACAATTTAAACATCAGGGTTTGTTAATCAGTCGCCATTTGGCGAGTGGTTCTAAGAACCAAGTCGCCAATTGCTGAATTTTCCTCGCCGTTTGGCGAGTGGCGACCGACCGACATTGGTATGGTTGATGGGTTCGGTGATTTTTGTTCTGAAAAATTAGTTTTCTGTACCGCTTTAGTGCCGATACTTGCGACTGATGTTAAAGCTTAAAAAGGCCAGTTTGCTGCGATCTTGATATGTTGTGGCAACTTATTGGTTAAAGCAGTCAACGTGTATTCAGACAGCCAGAGTTCGAATGCCAGTCATACGATTCCATTTTCTTTTGTCTGGACACTGGGCTTCACTGCGGTCTCAGGGTACTACATCTGGCTTTTTTATAACTTCTCCATGCAGTTTCACGTCTCTTGAAATTTACACAAGAGTACAACACAGCAGGGAAAAAACAACAACCTCTCGACCACTTTCCTCAGCCGTGGAAAAGCTGTAAGACGGTACAAAATTGTAGCGAGGTACAGTAAGTAACATCACATCCCTTCTAGCAAAAGACAAACAGAATACTGTATGGTCAACATAACAAGATTTATGAATAAACAATATTAATTACATCAACATGATTATGATAATAATACTATGGAAACGCAACCTTGTGTCACTCTTCAATGTTCTGTAAAAAAAAAAAAAAGAAGGGAAGCAATTTAAACAACAAAGTTTAATTATGCCACAGAAATAAATCATTTTAATTCGCGTGTATTAAAATAAGTTTAGGCAGTTGCGGATCAGTGACGTTTGGTAATAGCAGATGCGAGCAAATTCCGCTTGGAAAGAATATTTTTTTAATGCAAGAACATTTTCTAGCATACAGCAGCCGACTTTAGAACTATGATTCAATTTTATTTCTGTACAAAACTTTCTATAAACGGAGTAAATTTCAAGCCAACAGGGCTTGAAATTTACTGCGTTTATTTATAAAATGCCAAAGTGGTAAAAAACACAATTCGACTGGGAATCGTTGACTTCAAAATGTTCGTTCAATAATGTTTTGTTTAGTTTACCGTAAGTGGACATCTTCATCACTTTTTTTGTGCGACTGCGACTGTATAATTAGAATGACTAATGTGCACAGTATGCCACAGTACCCCTCATATTAAAAGGGCGTGCCACGAAAGCTCTGCATCTTTTTTCTCTCTTGAGATGTCTAAGAAGGTGACTGCAGAGGGCAGGTAGGATGGGATGAGGTATTGTATATTTTCAGACGGAAAAGAAAAAAATTTCAGCCGTCCCTTCCTGGGAAGCCGGCAAATTTGTTTCTTGTTGCCGCTTAAAAATTACAAAACCTGTGAATTTTTGCATTCACAGTAGACCTCGTCAAATTGGTAGTGGGCACCTTCTTGGCGGGTGCCCTCGGGTTCCAAAACTGGCACCCACTGGAGTCAGTTTCCCTGAACGTTTCGTAAAGGTTCGAAGAAAATTTGAGTTAATTTGAATGGATATGAAAAGAAAATTACTTTCTATTCAGAGGGAAAGAGAGGGGTTCGTCATGCAATTGGGGGAAAAATTAACCAAGGTTAACCTCTCTTATGATGTGGATCCCGGAGTGGTCTTTGCAGGTTGAGCTGGATTCAGTCTTTTCCCATCGGCTGCAACTGGCTTACATGTATGGCAACGCGCAACTCACAAAGCTTACGCTTTGTAGTGCATTTACTTCAAACATGGCGGCCTGCCAGCCTTCCAATTACTGCTTACTCAGGAATTGGACAGATGCCACACAGGAACACGGGGCAAACTCAGTTGGAACCAGATCGCACCTGTTCGGCAGTAGCCTCAGGCTTGAGTCCATTGTTCTCCTCGCGTATAAAACACGAGGGTAAGCGACGATTCAAGGTAGTTGGTGTGGGAGATCTGACTGAAAGGTTGGATCGCTGCCTACGAGCTGCAGCAGAAGGATAATTCTGCTGATAGCCTAATATGTAAACGCTATGTGCATAGTCCATAGTCCGCAAGGTGAATTAGGCTCGAGCATTGTGCCCCCGTGCTCCAAATGACGTGAACAAGTATGAGGTTCATTGTCGTATGGATAGTGGGGAATGAAGGGCTGTAAAATAAAGTAAATCTAGTGGCAAAGTTAGGCAGCTTAAATTACGAATTGTTACAGACATAACTTTGGAAGGTTGAATGGTGAACTTTGGAAGGTTGAATGGTGATAAAGATTGATCATTTGGATCAGAAAATTCAAATGCACAGTGAGACCTTAACTACTGATTCAACTAACCAGAGAAAAGGTTTTGAAAAATGAAGAATTCTGGAGTAAACTGTGGTTACGGTTGAAACTTAATTTTTTTTTTCAAAATTGGACCTTGTCAATTTAGGACGGGAACTTGGCTACCGAAAATGAGGCATCAGTCCACAACCTCATTCAGGTCTCACAACCTGGAATGAGAGCGTGAACAGGTTGCCACATTTTGACACCGTTTGTCGCATATAAAAAGAGAGCACACCTTTTATTACGTCGTACAAACGAAGATCGCATCCTCATATACGATGCGTGCAGATTTCTAAAATCGTGCACGCAGGAATATGTGCGGTGGCGATCCAGTAAGAAACCTATTTTTTGACAGGGTGAAATCTAAAATAGGGTGATTGCTGAAGGCTTTTATGCAGAGCAAATCAGGTGAAAATCACATTGGTTTTGCAGGTAAGCACCTGTGTGGCTCATGACAGAGTTTTAACGAACAACCATGGGGCACACAGATGAAGACTAATTTAAAAGGCAGTTCGGAAATTCAATTATCGAGAGACTGATATAGATTATTTTAGTTTCACGTAATGATTCAGTTCAGTGGCAGACACTTTGTTATGTTGTTTGGTCTTTTCTAAGCCAGTAAGGCAACTACAGTGTGAGGTGGGGCAGAATGCGTGTAGCACGACCCCAAACGGAATGGTTTGTTCCGTAGGCGCGAGATAAGGATATGTCACTCTTGGTGTCTGGTCGCTTTGCATAGTGACGTGTAGGCTACGACAATAGTTCTTTTTAAATGTGGGAGAACCTCGGTGAGGACCTCTACCTGCATGTGGGATGGCAGGGCGAAGCCTGCTCTACGTAGCTTGGTTGGTTAAAGCTGTAGGCTCGCTCTACTGGCGTTTGGCCGATTGCACTTTGCCAACACGTGATTGCTGCGGTCTAAGGGCACAGTCTATGAAAATGGATTGGAGAATTAGGTTGAATGAACGGAATGAGGTAGAGTGTTCGATGCGTGATAGGGTAAATGGTGTGGCAACCAACCCCCCCCCCCCCCCCTTGAAACCAAAGGCACTCCTCCTGACCACCGCAATTCCAAAATTTCTGCTGAATGTTTGAACATTACTTGCCCAGCAGGTGAGCAGTTAAAGAGTGAAAAAGACTCTTTTCTGTAAACTACAGAAGGTAGTGAAGGAAGTGCCAATTTTTCTCTCCTTCACTAATCAACTGGTTGTTGGACGTGCTTTGCACAAACTTTGACGGTGGCTACTATTTGTTCGTCTGCTCGAGAGGGCATAATCGATAGATGGGACCACCATGAAGTCATCGGAGGGACGTGTGGGGCACGTGTGACTGCCTGAAAAATTTGACAGGCTTCGGGGTGGAAAACTTGTGGAGACGACAGTCAGAGTTCATGTCTTCTACCGGTTGAGAAGGATCTTCTCTTCTTTGTTTAGACAGCTATACTTGAAGTGGCATGATAAGTGACTTCACGTCCATTTGAGATGATCCCTGGAAGGTCGTGATGAGTGATCAAAAGGGATGGGTAAAGACTCCACCGTCGATGTGAGGTTGGGGAGGAGCAGGTTGCGGAATCCTGCGGTGATGCTCATGTTGGGCTTGCTTTGAGAGCACGTAGCTTGGCCTGGTTCAAGGTTATCAAGGTTCAGGGATGCACAGTGATGACAATGTCGGATGACTGTTTGAGGACCTGGTGGGTGAAGAGGTGATCTTCCGGATGGAGACATCCTTTGGAGCACTATGGCACTTGCTTTGACATTGTTTGTGTCTTTTGGTCGGAGGGAAGTGCCACACGAAAGGAGGTCGAGCGTCCTAAGGCTAGTTCGAAAGGTGGTGGATTCCCAATTTCCTTGATCTTGTTGGGTGCTGATTCCTTGTCGTCACTGCTGTCATTCTCAAACAACGGTGGACAGCGACCTGGTTGTTGCGAAAGGAGGACATCCAGTTAAGGCGTGGGTGAGAGATGAGCGTCGGTTGCTGTTGATATCCCTTGTGCTAACGCGGGGCATCCCAGGGAGCTACAGGGGGGGGGGGGGGGCCCACCAGGGGGGCTGGAAGGAGAATCCTTACTCAGCATTTTCAAGGGTGAGCAGTTTCTGTTGATGTGTTGACGGCCTTCTTCGGTGGGTGGATTGATGAAGGTGTGAGAGGAAGTTGAAATGGCTGTCTTGGTTTTCTTGCAGTGTGATGTTCTCTATGTCAGGTGAGGCATCATTGTTGCGTACCATTGAGGCAGCCAACAATTAATGGTGGTTGGCTTGGTTGCGTGCTTGCTCTCGGACTTGCTGGCTGCTTTACTTCTTTGCTTGCTCGATGAAAGAGAGGATGGCGAGAGGGAGCACGGGACGTAAGTCCAGCAAAAGAAGAACGCCCGGTCGGTTCCGTTGTACACGAGTTCGTTGATCTGAGCTGGTGTGGAAATCTGTTGGGAAGATGTGACATGTGGGATTGCGATGTCTTGAAAACTTGATGGAAGCGGGTAACCGTTTTTAGTTCTGATGTTAAGGGGGCGAAGAAAATCTGATGGCGAGCCATCACACCCTTTTCTTTATTTCCTATGCTGCCATGTGTGAAGAGGCAAGGCGGCACTATGATGAGAGGAGGCCGACTGCAGTTCTTGCTTCTTTACCAAGACTTGTGAGTGAGAAGGATCTGTAGTATACATTTCCCGCTTATTCCTTTCCTGTTCGAAAATTCGCACCTTGATTTGTGACGATCACGGGACAATTTTGGTAAATAGCGTACCATGTTCATTTAATTTCTGTGTTACCAAGTAAAACAATGAGCCTTTCGGCCTATCGTGTTCGCTTAAGCCAAGTCAAAATGGGTGATATGAGGCTTTGGTTGTCTTTGACGAGGCAGAGGGAGAGGAAGAGGCTGAATGTCAGTTGACAGCTTGGAAGCAAAGTAAAACTCAAATCACATTTTCTTTAAGTTCGGTGAAGGATAAATCTTTAGGGACTTGATCAGTGAGTGTCTTTCGTGCTGCCAAAGGCCGGGAAGGAACAGGGCTGGTTGATTAATTGGCAGGTTCAAGTCTCATTCATTATCGGAATTAACCAAAAACGAAAGAAGAAAAACCCTGGCTTGACAAGTCGAGTGGTGACAAATAAGACTTCCTTTCATGTTGAGGACCTATGTAAGGGATAAGAGTGGGCATCTTTCACTGCACTGAGTTTTTGTCCGAGTGCCGCTAAAACCCAGGGAAGACGTCATGGCGGCGGCAGGGGCTGGAGTGTCTTTCGTGCTGCCAAAGGTTGGGAAGGAACAGGATCGATAATTTAATTGGCAGGGTGAGTTTCGGTCGTTATCGGAATTCTCTGGAACGAAAGAAGAGAGCCTAACAGCACTGCATGGAGGTCTTGTACGAGTGCCGCTAATCCAACATAGAAGACAGCGTGGCGGCGAGCGGCTGCGCTTCGACCAACGAAGTTTGCTTCAGCGTGTTGTGGACGCAGGCGTCATCTTTCGTGCCGGGGTGGTAGGTTGAAGGCCGCTGGTGGTGAGGCCGTGAAGCCGACGGAAAAGGCTGGTAGCTAGGGGAGAGAGTGAAACGACCCTGGGAAAACAAAGCAACAGGAAGGGAGTCACGTTGTCTTGTCCGCTTCGGCGACGAAAGGACCCAGTTCATTACACGATGCGAGCATGGGCGGCCAGCAGGTGTTCTTGTTGCGACGAAAGAAGCTTGCTTCAACCTGTGGGAGGTAGGCGGTGTCTTTCGTGCTGAAGGATTTCGGCAGGGCCAACGAAAGAGGCTGGCTTCAGTTCCAGGATGGAGTCTTTCGTCGGGTGCAGGTGCCACAAAAGAGGCAGGAAATCCAGACGGTGCGTGGCGAAAAGAAAACGAAAAGAAGGAGGACGAAGTGACCACTAGAGAACAAAAGATGCGGAGCTTTCGTGGCACACGTTCTTTTAATAGGAGGGGTGTGTACATACGCACTGTGTTACAAAGCTGTCTGGATCCAAACAACTTTAAGATATCTAGGATGAAACAACATTACGAGAACAAAATGCAAAAAAGTCACAAGTATTGTATTTTTCTAGTGGCAAAAAGAAAAAACCTTTTGCATCAATTTTTGGCAGTAAAACTATCAGAAATCTACAATTTTACTACCTTGTTTTACAACAGCTGCTCACTAATTTCTGGACACTAAATTTAGGCCTGCAGAAATTTTATTTGTGAAATCCTTGTAACTATTTTTGAGTCCGTGAAGAAAGTCACTTAGTTTAACATAAGTTCTTAAACACTGAAACACTAGGCATCAGAATCAAATATTGGCCACGTTTTTTCAACATCGAAATCGGACATACGAATTGTCATTTTATCACAGCAGTTTACTCTTTTTGTGAAACTACACCGCGCATCTTCTAATCAGGGTTTGATGCCATTAACCTAGCACAGTTGATAAGTTCAATCTTTTCAAAGTCCAGGTTTCTTCAAAATGAGGTGTAACTCAAAATATTTTTGAAGTCCAATAGGAGAGACTCTCATGGAATTCATATGCTATTTCCGATACAAAAAAGCAACACAACAATTTTTAAATTCTTTATAGCAACTGCAGGCGGTTGTGAACCAATGTTTAACTTTGCCATTTTTATCTTTGAATGTGTAAACATACCTCTATATACACGATGGGTGTCTTCCCCCTTTATGTCACCCATTTCTGCAATACTGCCAATGCTCCCTGAAAGGTTTGCAAAGACGAGTGAGTCGCACGCGACTTCATGAGCAGCGAACCGGCTTCAGGATGATGGCCCGCATCCTTCAGCTCTTTTATAACGACAGGAATTGAATAATGGGCAGGGGAATTGTCATCTTGGGAGTCAAGAAGATGGCTAATGAGGGGACCGTAAAGTGCGGTGCCCACCACTTTAGCACTGATGTGACGCTGCAGTATGAGGTCGAAGATTTCACTGTCGTGCAGACAACTGCCGAGCTTTAACAAAAGAAAGGATGATTAACACAAAGACATTTAAGATAATTGTGAGTGCCTTTATGCAGAACAAAATTTTAGCCGCATTCAGTAAAAAAAAAAAAAGACGAGCAGCAAATTACTAACCAATTTAGTATCTACCAAACGCTCAACAGCCACTGTGTGCATTTCTTCATACTCTGAAAGAAGCGCTACTTTGGCTATATGCGTGATGCTTCCGTGTTCCAACAACTCAGTAACAAGATTTTGGGTAAGCTAGAAAGAATCAAAACTATTGTTCAGAAAATAATACAAAGTAGTAAAATTTGAATCCCCGACACTAACCTAATCAAACCTATAACGAATGAAGCAGGCATATTTACAAAATAGACTTGTGATACCAGCAATTAATTGTGTTAGGGTTGTGCGAGCCCCAAAAGTCGAGTATCTGGCCAACGAGTCGAGTTCAAGTTTTGCAACATTTTTTAATTAAAGCTAAAAGGATTTCTGTAAGTTGCATAACGCTATTTGCATGAACTCTGAGAAAATTAAGCAATCACCCATCCAAACCAATCACAACATTTGCCAAGATCGGTTTGTTGCTACCTTATACAATTACAGAAGGGATAAACAATACGACCGACTTCAATACTGATACGGGTAGGCTACTGACTCGTATCATTTTTTTTACATACATTTCTTGGGAGCATTATTTTATCTGAAGCAAACTGCTCATATAGATGATCTGGCTCAATTTGGAACAATGCATTTTTGAAGGAAATTATTCGTAAAGGGAGGGGCAATCTGCGTATTAAACACAAATAACCTCCGATCATTACTGGGGCAGAGACAATGACCAGAGTAGATCCCCATGGTCGCTGAAGGAGAGTGGCAGTCTATCACATTACCCTGGCCAGCACAGATAAGCAGAACTTTGACAGGGTAATCTTTCCAGTTATCAACAAGATCCAGCTTCTTCAGCTAACTAGGCTAAGTTATGTGGGGCATTAAAAAGACAATAAAGGGAACCCTTCCTCCATAATAATTTATAGTACTTTGATCCTGTTAACACAACATAAGGCCAGACGAATGCCTGCCCAACCCCTCGTACGTGTTCACGCGCAACTTGACGCGCGCAGACGCAAACGCAGAAAAGAAAACTGGTTTCTCCCCTATCGCCTACCCATAATCCATTGCGAATCGGCAGCGCGTTGGAGTTGGCGTAGGCTCAACTTTTCCGCGTGAGCCGCTCGGCAGGATGGGTTTTTATGTCCTCCAGCTACTATGAAACTGGGTATTTAATAGAGGGATTTGTAAATAGGTCAAGTCGGTCGGTCGGTCGGTAATTCTCACTCCTTTTTACACGTGATCGTGGACACACCAGCGCTGCTTTCCTTTCTGTGTCTGCTTGTATGCGCGTCAAGTTACGCGTGTGCATGTACGAGGGGTTAATGTTCCCAGGATGCAATCGGATAACAATAGACTACAAACTGGATTACAATTGCAGTGCACATCATTTATTATTGCTTGCACGCAAACTATGCTTGGTCGCGTGGAGATTTGGCATTGCTGGCAGGCTAAAGGTTTTATCTTTGTTGATTATGTTGAGAAGCAAATTAAAGAATCCGCTTACAGTTTTAAACCAAATGGCGACGTGTTGTTAGTTTCGAAACCCAGTAGTATTTAAGTGTTAAGTTGAATTGTTTCAGAACGGTCAATGCAACAATCATTGCATGCACGGCCGTTGTTGCGTGCTTATCGCTCAGTTAATCACTGTTAACTCAATAAATAAACAAGAATTACTTGCAACATATTTAACTTAGTGTAACTGGTGTCCCTTTAACGTTAAATAAAGCTCATACCAAATGATAATCTAAATTTCATCGGCGTAAGTTGGTTACTTAAAAGTGTGTACATCATGTTTGGGTAGACTTTTGGGAGAAGGAGAAAACTGGGATGGAGAGAGACGTAATCAGGGAATCGGAATGCCGTAGATACATCTAAATTCACACCTTTAGACGGGGCAGCTTCCAGTTAATAATAGTAAACAGAACAAAAGCCAAAGCGGCTCGATAAGTAATAATAATCTATATATATAATACGCTTAGGTTGGGTAAGCAAATTCATCATGCACTATAATGAAAGAGGGGGAGCAGGTCCATTCTTGCCACGGATTCTTGGCATGGAAGCAAAGAAAAAGAGCGAGCGGTGGACAATGTGAACCGATATAACAATCAGTAACAAACAAAATATTGCTTGCTTCAATAATGCTGGCTATTAGAGCCGACTTGAATAGTTTCAAAGTTGGTACAGTAGTGACAATAATTGTCTAGACCAGCTAGTGTACAGCTAGTAATACTTTATGTGGTTTGAAGTTCATACCTCTGAGCTTAGTTTAAGTGGCCCAGTTGAGACTTTCTTGAACACAACCACAAATTGATCTAGGCGATCATTCTCGGGGCACTCTATCAGAGTTAGTAAAAGGCGATACCAAGGATTTTCTTGGGAATTCCTGAAAAAAAAAGAAACCATTCAAATGCAACAAGATAGCAGATTTATAGCCTTAAAGGTCTTGAATAAGCTATTACAATTGAAATGTCTGGTACAGTAAAACCTTGTTAACTCAAACTCAATACTTTGGACGCTAAATGAAAACTTGAAGATTGCTACAGCGAGTAGCAATCTTCAAGTTTTCATTTAACTTTCAAACTATTAGTCGGTGCGATTAACTTGGCTAATAGGATTGTCCTTGGCGGCCTTTCCTTGGTTGAATGATATCACTACCTTCAAAGGCCGATCGTTTTTGGAAACTTGGCAGGTTTTTCTATCAGTTTTGGTTTTGGGTGGATAGAATTATCAGTTTTGTGTTACTTGGTTAGCCGCACAGAAAATTAAACTCGTTATCTCAAACAAATACGGTTAACTCAAACTCCAGACGGAAGTTTTATTGTTCGACACTGCACATTTTGTGTTGCTTTTACGCCATAAAAAATATTTATTTTGAATAGGTTCGTTTAAAACGCTCATTCTCACAACAGTAATACAACACTAATACAACAGTACTACAAATACTTCGTAATCGCGAATTTTCGACAGCCCTTAAAAGGTGTTGGAATACGCTTAGACTGTCTTCATAAGGCATTGTGCTGTTTTTTTTCTTCTGCTGTTTACATCTTTGTTGACGCTGCAATTCGAATTTGGACTGGCACGCAGCCTACTGTATCCGTGGACCGTCAGCCTTGTCCCACTAGCCAAGCAGACGATTTCTCAGGTCGTCCCGAACGATATATTTAATCGCTGGATTTGAGGGAGCTTGTATATTCATTAGCCGCTTCTGCTTTTCGATGCGAGCTTGAATAGCCCGGGTATTCTAGTCCTCGTAGATGCTCGTCATGTTTTGAATTCAACACCAATAGAGTGGTTGTATTTTTCCAGTCAATCCTATGTTGAGTGCACATGTGGTGGACTGCAACACCGTTTTCTTTTTTCTTCCTTGTGTCTGACACGTGTTGTTTTACCCGATTTCTTACTCCCTTTCTGCCAATGTAACCGGCGCAGCAGTCTCCACGTCCACATGGAACCCTATAAACTCCTTCTTGGGTATTCATTATCTCCTCCAAATCCTCGAGTGAATCTCTTCGTTCTCTCTGGCATCTTGTCTGTTGTTTATCCAGCACCCTTCTTTTTAGCAGCCTAGCTTTAATTCTTTTGCTATTTCTAAAAAATGTGTTGAAACCGTGCTTCTTCAGTGTGTGACAAAGCTTCTCGCTGACCCCATTCAGGTAAGTCGGACCCATGCTCTTTCCTCTCTCCATTTCGCCTTTTTCTTCCTCCGGGTGTAGCCCAACATCTTATTCTTTCCACTTTCCACCTCTGCCTCTCTCATGAGTCGGTTCATCTGCTACTATGAGAGTTCGCAACAAAATTTTGAACAGGTTAGTTAAAAATGCTCGTTCTCACAACAGGAATACAAATACAAAGATGGGAATCTCGCGTAGTCGGATGGAGTGGGATAAGGCACTACTAAATGCCGTGTTAGCCTCAATATATGTGGAATTTCAAGGGAAGACCTACAGACAAGGGAGCCTCGATGGGCTATTCTAGCTCTCCTATTATTGCAGAACTTGTATTACAACATCTAGACAGCTACATTCTGGAGTGTGTGCCGAGTCTGAAACTATGGAATAGATTTGTCGACGACATTATAGCTGTTATTAAGAAGAGAGAGCTAGAAAGGGCTAGAAGGGGAGAGAGCTGAACTCGTGGAGAA